>CM053037.1:56209309-56434013 GCA_028564925.1 Lithobates sylvaticus
TGTATGTGTGTGTGTGTGTATATGTGTATATATATATATATATATATATATATATATATATATATATATATATATATATATATATATATATATATATATATATATATATAATTTTCATTTATTTATTTATTACAGGATTTATATAGCGCCAACAGTTTACGCAGCGCTTTACAATATATATATATCCCCAGAGAGCCCCCTACTTACGTCAGGGTCCCCAGAGAGCCTCCTCTTTACATCAGAGTCCCCAGAGAGCCTCCCCTCCCCTTGGGGACCCCTGCAGAGACTTGGGGCTATGGGCCCCAGATTCGGGGCTATAGCCCCAAAAGCCACCCCCTAGCGACGCCACTGCTGAGCACCATCTAGTGGCCAAAATGTGTTATTTTTCCTATTCGCACTGTTCTAATTTTCAATAATAAACATCAATCTGCAGAGAATATTTGATTTTGCCCATTTCCCACATGAACAAATTTACATGGAGTTTGGATGGAAGAACATGTGTTCAAATTTTCTATAAATACACCCATTTACTTACTGGCACCAGTGTAGGGCAGGCTGCTTCCAGCACTGGGGATAAAAAAAGTTGTGTGACCTTTGATACACCTATGATAGTTGCATAATAAAGTTCTATCGGGAAAGCAGAATATGATAACTGTGACTATTGAGCAATTTTATCTTCCTGCAGGGTAGTCATTATTCTATCTCTTAGACAAAACTGCCAGAAGTGGAAAGAGAACAAGACCCGAGAGGTTAAGGGCCCAAATGTGTCTTTCTCCTTTGTATTTACCAGTTATGTGCTCACATTTACCGCTGTATAAGCTTAACTAAAAGGAGTGAAATTCTTATATGCCTTTAAACAAAATGGCTTTCCTTTTGATAAAGACATCATGGCTCCTACTGCCCCCCAATGGTTGTAAAGTAGGGTGACACAAGCAACATTTTTTTTCTGTTATCAGAGCAGTACAGGCACTGCCATAGCTTGCTGCCTTCAGAAAATACTAGTTACCTGGCTGTGTCTGATATCTATAGGCCTGGAAGGAACGTGCTGCAAATCGGTGTCAGACAGGTGCCAAAGTTCCTTTTCTCTACATTTGTTCCAGTTCATTGACTCGGAAACCATTGAAATTAAAGCATCAGCATGGCAGCCAGGGAACTAGCATTCTCAGAGATCAGCAAAGAGGGCCTTCGCTATTTTCTGATGACAGAATCCCTTTAAGGGTCCATTCTTACCAAAATGGGTGCATGTAAACGCCTTTTTTCGCTGACATGCATTTGCATGCTGCATTGCGTTTAAAATTGTGCTGCAATAATTTTTTCTTTTTTTTTCTTTTTAACTTCACTAAGCTTCATTTGTAAAGGAAACCTTAGCTGCTTTGCATTTATTTGTGTTGAAGAGCACCAACATGCATTTACAGACGTTGTATCACATGACAAGAGAAAATGCTGAAAAATGTAGGGCATGTTCTACTTTTTTTCAGTGAAGTTCAGCTGTGTGAACTAGGGGTCAACCAATATCGTTTCTTTAGGGCCAACACTGATACTGATTTTTTGGCCGCCTTTCAGGCCAATAGCCGATATCATCTGCCGATATTCTGTACATTTAAAGTTTTGAAAACTGCTGTGGGTGACTGGCTGGCTGGCACCCTGCTGTGGGTGGCTGGCTTGCACCCTGCTGTGGGTGGCTGGCTGACTTGCAGCCTGATCTGGGTGGCTGGCTGGCACCCTGCTGTAGGTAGCTGACTGGCTGGAACCCTGCTGTGGGTGGCTGGTGGGCACCCCGCTGTGGGTGGCTGGCGGGCACCCTGCTAAGGGTGGCTGCTGGCTAGCATGTCCTTTATGGTCCAGCCATTCCATGGCGTGTACTGTTCTAGGAGAGGGAGGCGGCAGCCTTTGCCCTGTGCAAGACTAAAGGTAAGGCTGGAGTGCTACTTTAAAATATGTAATGAATGGAAATAATTACCTGTTAATAATAATGTGACCAATGGTTTAAAAAAAAATCTGAAATAATGAGAACATGCATCTGTCATTTGCAGGAAAATGGTGGAAGATGGGTAAACTGCAAGCCACAAGACTGTGACACCAATGAGGACAGCTTGGGAGATGGTGAGTAAATAGGAGCCCTATGTATATATGATGGCACATACCTCTCAACTTTTTGAGATGGGAATGAGGGAAACCTATTAGCAAAAATATGCAGGCATAGGACACACCCCTTGCCATGCCCCCTTAAAGTGGATGTAAACTTTTTTTTGTTGATGTCATAATGTAGAGAATACGATTTCCTTTCATTTGAGCCCAGTCTTGCCACACAGATTTACTCCAGCCCTGAGAAATCCTCTTTTATTGTTCAGTTAGAAAGATCTTGCTGAAAACTTTGTCAAAAACGCCCCCCTGCTGTGAGTGACAGGTGATATACATATCTCATGCACTAGCCTGAGACAGGCACATCCTGTGTAATTATAAAAAGTGAGAAATCCACCCCTCCCCCACATAACAAATCCTGTGATCAATGTATCCTCAGACACACACACTGCACTATAACAATCATCAGATCACTGCATGTTCTACTCTGCCCAGCTCTGACTACATACATCTCCCCTATATTCTTCTTGCTGTTCACTCGAAAATAAATTAATTTTCACTCTGGTCTGTGCCTGTCTCAGGCTAGTGCATGAGATATGTAAATCACCTGTCACTCACAGCAAGGGGGCGTTTTTGACATCCACTTTAACCACTTACCCACTGGGCACTTAAACCCCCTTCCTAACCAGACCAATTTTCAGCTTTCGGTGCTCTCACACTTTAAATGACAATTACTCAGTCATTCAACACTGTACCCAAATGAATTTTGTGTCCTTTTTGCACACAAATAGCGCTTTCTTTTGGTGGTATTTAATCACCGCTGGGTTTTTTATTTTTTGCGCTATAAATCAAAAAATACTGAAAATTCGGTAAAAAAAAAAAAATAATTCTTTGTTTCTATTAAAAATTATTGGCACAGTATTGGTAGAGTATTGGCACAGTATTGGTAGAGTATTGCACAGTGGTTGCAGAGTATTGCACTATATTGCACAGTGGTGGCAGAGTATTTCACAGTGGTGGCAGTGTATTGCAGGCACTGACCAGCGCTGTGGGCACTACACATCCAGCCCACAGTGCTGGTCCCGTCTCTCCCCCTTTCCGCTTCTCCGCTCTCACTGTACATGTGATCGCTCTGTCATTTGACGGTGCAATCACGTGGTAAACGGCCGCTATCAGCGGTCGTTTACCATGATCCATGATGCGCCGGGTCCTAGGGACCCGGCGGTCACGGATGTTCCTGAGTGCGCGCCCCAGGGGGCGCGCGGAACAAGTTTCTGGGAGGACGTCCACTTAGAACAAGCCGACCGCGCTGTAGACGTCTTTCGGCTATGGCGCGGTCGGCATGTGGTTAAAGGAGAATTGTACAAAAAAAATACCCACAAGGGCTTTTTTACCTCTACTATTCCTTTATATTGGCTTTTGGAATTTACAAATGCAGCAATTTAGAAATCAGATGGAAGTTTTAGCTCTGGAAAACACTTTTTGATAGATAAAAAGTCAATTTTATATACAACTATATAGATCAGACCAGGAATGAGGGACAGAGTGATATTGCTCCAAATCAGGGACAGTCCCTCGAAATCAGGGACAGTTGGGAGCTATGATAATGGCACCTTGTAAATATTACTTCTATCTTACTATGTGGATATAGAAGGAGATTTACTAAAACTGGAGCACACAGAATCAGGTACAGGTGTGCATAGTAACCAATCAGCTTCTATCTTCAGCTTGTTCAACTAAGCTTTGGCAAATAGGCCCCTTTCACTCTATGACTATGGATTAACGGGGAATTTCATGTCCTCTCCGCTGATGCAGAGCGGACTCGGGCACAGCCTGCTGTTCTCTATGGGGCTCTCAGATGGCAACGGACCGCCGGTCCATTTCCATCTGACAGTCATCCGATCCAATCTGCCAGACGGATGGGGAATGGATCCCCTTCCGTCTGTTTTTAGCAGACAGGATCAGATGTTGGCTGGTGTTAACGGACACATGTCTGTTGACATCCGCCACTCCATTAAGGGAAATAGAGGGTCCTACCGGGTCTGCCTAAAGAGCTGACAGGCGGACCCAATTGGTTTGCTCATGGGAAAGGGGCCTAAAACCTAGAAGCTGATTGGTTACTGTGCACAGGTGTACTACATTCTGTGTGCACCAGTTTTGGTAAACGTCTGTTTCATGGACCTTTTAGGAACGTTCCTTCTATGAGATATAGTAAGAATATCTTTAACAAGACTGTGTCACCAACTTCAAAAAATTGGGATAAAATGACAGAAAAATCAAGTATTTCACATGCTTAATGCTCGCATTTTCTCAATGAATGCAAAGTGTTCAAGTGTTCTCTGATTGGATGAGGTGGAAAGGCGGTGTGTTGACATCACAATATTCACCTCCTCCAATCAGAGAATGCATTGCATTCACTGAGAAAATGCAAAGCCTCTTCTTAATGGCACTCGTGCCAAGCGGGTGACCTCCTATTTTCAGTAAGCAGCAGAGCAGCTGCTCAGAACAGTACCAGGAGATCATTGTATTAGCAGTAGGGATGGGCCCGGTGTTCGATTCGAACCCATGTTCGAATCGAACATTGGGCGTTCGCCCGTTCGGCGAGCCCAGAACTATTTGGGCCGCTCGCATCAAATTCGTGTGATGCGAGCGGCCCGCAATGCATTGCGCCAGTCGCAGTGCAATGCTGGCTGATGATTGGCCAAGCATGCACTGTGGCCCCGCATGCTTGGCCAATCACAGCGCCGGCAGCGAGGAGAGCTATAATTGGCTACAGGCAGGATGCCTGTAGCCAATTATAGCTCAGGGGCTTTAGTACACACCCCACGGTATAAGAGGTCGCCGCGGCGGCGGCCTCGCATATTATGTTTCAGTGTCAGCATGTCAGTGTGCTGCTGACTGCTGAGAAAGTGAGAATATGTGCTCTATTTCTGGGGATTTGTGTGTGTGTGCTGTTAGTACAGCATTGCAGTGTCACATCTGGGGGGTGTCTATAGGTGGCCTGTGAAGGGGGGCAGGTTTCCTGTGCTTAGAACTGTCCGTGCAAAAAGTGTAATTTTTGCAGGAAAAAAGCTATTTAAAAGCACTCGCGGCTAATGAATTGATGGCTCCTGTAACACAGAGAACTGTCATTCATTGATAAAAAACAAAAAAAAAGCGTGGGGGTCCCCCCAAATTCAATAACCAGGCCCTTCAGGTCTGGGATGGATATTAAGGGGAACCCCAGCCAAAAAAAAAAAAATATGGCGTAGGGTCCCCCTCAAAATCCATACCAGACCCTTGAGGTCTGGGATGGATTTTAAGGGGAACCCTAGCCCAAAAAAATGGTGTGGGGTCCCCCTCAAAATCCATACCAGACCCTTATCCGAGCACGCAACCTGGCAGGCCGCAGGAAAAGAGGGGGGACGAGAGCGCCCCCCCCCCTCCCGCCTGAACCGTACCAGGCCACATGCCCTCAACATTGGGAGGATGCTTTGGGGGTCTGAGAGCCCCAAAGCACCTTGTCCCCATGTTGATGAGGACAAGGGCCTCGTCCCCACAACCGTGCCCGGTGGTTGTGGGGGTCTGCGGGCGGGGGGCTTATCGGAATCTGGAAGCCCCCTTTAACAAGGGGACCCCCAGATCCCGCCCCCCCCTGTGTGAAATGGTAAGGGGTACAAAAGTACCCCTACCATTTCACCAAAAAAGTGTCAAAAATTGTAAAAATGACAGGAGACGGTCTTTGACAATTCCTTTATTAAAATCTTCTTTCTTCATCCTTCAGTTTCTTCATCTTCTCCTTCCGTCATCTTCTTCCATCTTCTTCTTCCATTTTCTTCTTCCTCCGATCCGCTTCTTCTTGCGCTGGTCTTCTCGTCCTCGTCCGGCATCTTCTTCCATGGCGTCGGCGTCTTTTCTTGGGCCACTCCTCGCAATGGGAGGCTCCTGCTGTGTGAGGCTTTGCTGCGTCTGACAGGTCTTTTATAATGGAGGGCACCTGGTGACCCCGCCCCCTCTGACGCACGGGGACGTCATGGGGAATTCCCTATGGCTTTCCCCATGACGTCAGAGGGGGGCTGGGTCACCAGGTGCCCTCCGTTATAAAAGACCTGTCAGACGGAGCGAAGCCTCACACAGCGGAGCCTCCCATTGCGAGGAGCGGCCCGACAGAAGAACAGATGCCGACGCCATGGAAGAAGATGCCGGACGAGAAGGACGAGAAGACCAGCGCAAGAAGAAGCGGATCGGAGGAAGAAGAAAATGGAAGAAGAAGATGGAAGAAGATGACGGAAGGAGAAGATGAAGAAACCGAAGGATGAAGAAAGAAGAAAGAAGATTTTAATAAAGGAATTGTCAAAGACCGTCTCCTGTCATTTTTACAATTTTTGACACTTTTTTGGTGAAATGGTAGGGGTACTTTTGTACACCCTTACCATTTCACACAGGGGGGGGGGCGGGACCTGGGGGTCCCCTTGTTAAAGGGGGCTTCCAGATTCCGATAAGCCCCCCGCCCCCAGACCCCCACAACCACCGGGCACAGTTGTGGGGATGAGGCCCTTGTCCTCATCAACATGGGGACAAGGTGCTTTGGGGGTCTTAGACCCCCCAAAGCATCCTCCCAATGTTGAGGGCATGTGGCCTGGTACAGTTCAGGCGGGCGCTCTCGTCCCCCCCTCTTTTTCCTGCGGCCTGCCAGGTTGCGTGCTCAGATAAGGGTCTGGTATGGATTTTGAGGGGGACCCCACGCCATTTTTTTGGGCTAGGGTTCCCCTTAAAATCCATCCCAGACCTCAAGGGTCTGGTATGGATTTTGAGGGGGACCCTACGCCATTTTTTTTTTTTTTGGCTGGGGTTCCCCTTAATATCCATCCCAGACCTGAAGGGCCTGGTTATTGATGTTGGAGGGACCCCCACGCTTTTTTTTTTTTTCATTTTTTTTTTTTATTTTTTATCAATGACTTTTTTTTTATGAATGACTTTCAATGAATGACTGTTCTCTGTATTACGGGAGCCGTCAATTCACATTAGCCGCGAGTGATTTTAAATAGCTTTTTTTCTTGCAAAAATTACACTTTTTGCAGGGACAGTTCTAAGCACAGCAAACATGCGCCCCTTTACATGCATACTATAGACACCCCCCAGGTACGAAATTTAAAGGAATATTACACTTTTATTGTTTCAATTTAAGCATTATTAAAATCACTGCTCCTAAAAAAACCGCCGTTTTTAAAAAAAAAATTTGCATTGATACATGTCCCCTGGGGCAGGACCCAGGTCCCTAAACACTTTTTATGACATTAACATGCATATTAGCCTTTAAAATTAGCACTTTTGATTTTGAACGTTCGCATCCATTATAACTAATAGGGTTCTAAAGCTCGCACGGACTTTAGGTCCGTTCGCGGGTTATGGTGCGAGCCGAACGGGGGGGTGTTCGGCTCATCCCTAATTAGCAGTGCCTACTACAGTGATTTCCAGCTTCAAGGGGGATCCCACAGGCCCTACATCTAAATCTGGCAGCTGAGGTCTAGGTGTGTGGCACCTTTAGGGCTCCATAACACCAAACAGAGTGTGTTATGCTCCAAATATGCTTTTATAGGGATAGTGCAATGCATTGTTTTCTTTTCTTTTTTTCTTTATTTTTTATTTTTTATTGAGCTCTATACACTGTAACGTGTTGCTACAGGCTTTGGTGGAATGAGTTGCCCTGCATAAAAAGCAGACATGCTGCCTTTGTATTTAACACCTCTGCACATGTATGGTGTGAACCCGGGACGTACATACAGGGGTCTCAATTGCGACCTGGCCTCCTGCACACCTGGGCAGCATATAGAGCAGGGATATGCAATTAGCGGACCTCCAGCTATTGTAAAACTACAAGTCCCATCATGCCTCTGGGTGTCATGCTTGTGGCTGTCAGTCTTGCCATGCCTCATGGGACTTGTAGTTCTGCAACAGCTGGAGGTCCACTAATTGCATATCCATGATATGGAGGAACCGATCCCCTCCCTTTTCCTTCTGCAGCCTTTCAGCATAAAAGGGAGGGGATTGGTTTCTCTACATGTCACCTCACCTCTCCTATCGACCTGCTGTGATCGGTCTCCTGTGTACTCCCCTGGCCTCCCTCATGCCTGCAGTGCTGCCGGGTTCCCCCCACTTAAATGTGTCATTACCAGCCACTTCCTTAGAGTCAGTGATCCGTTACGATCACTGACTGTGTTCATTCATAACTGAGACATAGTAAACTGTGTACACTATGCTTCAGTTTGTGAATGAACAGGAATCTGAGGTTGCAGAGGAGATTGAGGACTGTGGGCTCCATTCACAAAGTGGCATTGTTCCCCTTTAAAAATGCAGTAAAATACCGCTCAGCAGTTTTCAAAATGTTTTTGGGCATTGACAAAAAAAGGCTACTAAAATACTGCATGAGCATACAAAAACACAAACCTACAAAAACAAAAAAAGTTTTTTTTATTTTTGTGTATATGTAGTAAATATTTGTAGTGTGTGTGTATATGCTAATTATGTCGTATAGTTGATCTATGCAAGGAAAAAGAAAGAAAAATTTCAGAACTTGCTTTGGACTGACCCTATATATGGTTTTAGAAATAAGGAAATTGTGTATCAGTTTAATAAGGAGATAAGCATTATATTTTCTAACAAGAATGTATACTGGTCTGTAAATAATGAAATTCTATAATAAAGAAATGTAAAGGAAAAAAAAAAATACTGCATAAGTTATTTTACGAAGTCTTGCAGTATTTTAGTAGTGAAAACATATACGCTAGTTTAACGCCTGGCACTAGTCAGCGTATTTATTAACATTAATAAATTGACGTTGTTCAGGAGTGGGCGGCTGCCTGCATCCATAACAACCACTAAACAAAATGGTTGTTAAGGAGCAGGCGGCCACCACGTCCTTAACAACCGATGAGTCATCAGCCACCCGCTCCCTAAAGCGGAGTGCCACCCAAAAGTGGAACTTCTGCTTTAAGCACTCCTCGCCCCCTTACATGCCACATTTGGCATGTAATTTTTTTTCGGGGTGGGGGGAGTGGGTGCTTAGTTTTGAGTGGGACTTCCTGTCCCACTTCCTGCTTCCGCCTACAGGCCACCTAGGCGGCCCCTCCCTGCCAGCAATCTTCTGGGACACGTGACCGGTCCCAAAAGATTGCCAGTCCCACTGGGGGAGCGCAGCACGACTCGTGCATTCGCAGTGCGCGCCCGGCCGTGAAGCCGCAAGCTGTCACGCCTGGGTGCCCACAGTTTCAATAGAGGTGCCGAGGATAGGAGTGAGGCTGCATCGCTGGACCGTGGAACAGGTAAGTGTCTGTTTATTAGAAACTAAACTTTTTGTAGCAGCTGACTTTAAAAAAAAAAAGCCTGGAACTCCGCTTTAACAACCTGTACACATTCCATAAATACCGCATGCCTGGTTCACTACTTAATTTCCGCACGCATTTAATTATTTTTTCCTTCTGTGAATGGATTTTAACGCCTGTACATGTGGTATTTACTGAGTGTTTTCAGCGTTTTTTGTTGAATACCGAACAAACGGTCTAGTGAATTGACGGTTTCAGCCTCCTGTGATACATTTACACCTAAATATCTCATTCAAGTTCATTCTGTGAATGGAGCCCTGTGTCCAATCTCCTTTCTCTGTCTCAAAGGTGAAACATCAGAGGTCTGCTTATGCCGTGTACACACGACCAGACTTTTCGACGGACTGCATTCCGTCTGACTTTCCAACGGACTTTCGACGGATTTCCGTGGAATCGGACTTGTCTACACACAATCACACCAAAGTCCGATGGATTCAACCGTGATGACGTACGACAGGACTAGAATAAGGAAGTTCAAAGCCAGTAGCCAATAGCTGCCCTAGCGTCGGTTTTTGTCCGTCGGACTAGGATACAGATTTTTTAACCGGACTCGAGTCCGTCGGAAAGATATGAAACATGTTCTAAATCTAAAGTCCATCTGATTTTTCGACAGCAAAGGTCCGATGAAGCCCACACGTGGTCGAATTGTCCGACAGGTTTGTTCCGTCGGACCTTTGGTGTCAAAGTCCGGCCGTGTGTACACTGCATTAGACTCCTGATAATCCACCAAAGCCCTCCAACGGCGGTCCTAAAAACTTTTAAAAATATAATAAAAAATGTAATTGTAGGGAAAATAAATAAGTAATAAAATTGTAATGAAAATGGTAAAAAAAATTATAAAAAAATAATATTACGTGCCCTGCCGTTTCGTCATAATGGGGGGGCCCTGGATGGGGGTCAGTGGGGCCCTTTATGGTTTCTTGCACCTGGGCTCTGAAGGTTCTAGTTACACCTCTCTTGTGAACAGGACATAACTGTTTTTCTATGTGCCCCTGTATTAAGCCCACCTTGATCAGTGTAGATCAATGCAGCTCAACAGACATACAGCTCCTTGAAAAAGTATTCATACCTCCTTGAAATTTTCCACATTTGGTCATGTTACAACCAAAAACGTAAATGATTTTATGTAATAGACCAACACAAAGTGGCACATTGTGAAGTGGAAGGAAAATGATAAATGGTTTTCAACATGTTTTACAAATAAATATCTCAAAAGTGTGGTGTGCATTTGTATTCAGCCCCCTTTACACTGATACCCCTAAATAAAATCTAGTGAAACCTATTACCTTCAGAAGTTACCCAATTAGTAAATGGAGTCCACTTGTGTAATTTAATCTCAGTATAAATACAGCTGTTCTGTGAAGCCCTCAGAGGTTTGTTAGAACCTTAGTGAAAAAATAGCATCATGAAGGCCACTTTAGTTTTGGAATAGGCCACACACTTTGACACATAAAGCAGGATTTTCCCTGCAGCGAACATAAATCTGGCAGCTGAGTCTGAGCTGTGGGAACATTGTGTGGTGCATTTACAGTGGTCTAACTGCAGTAGGCTGGGAGAGGTGTCAATAACTGATAAAGGTTTTCATTAGGCTTGCATGACATTTATGGTAAAGGATTTATGACAATTGGGGGAATAAATGATATGATGCTTTGGTGTACACTACTTTACTGCACAAATATGCAGTGAAGTGCTGCACACAGGTGACAGGTGTATGCTACAGAACCTGAAATACAATTTAAAAAAATGCCCTAGCTAAAGAAAATAAAACATACCTGTACCTCCCCCTAATAACTAAACTTTAAAACGCTAAACCCCAATCCTATATATTTTAGCAGTTTATATAACATTTTTTTTATAAAAAACCTCAATAAAACAACAAAAAAAGACTGTGTGGGCAGAACCTAAACATCAACTACAATTGTTCATAACACACTTAAAGGTAGACCCAGAAAGAACTGTCTGAAATGTAAACAAAGGGGGTAAAACTTGGACACGCAGGTTTTGCTTAAAGGCTAAGTTCACTATAATTTTTTTCTAAATTCCAGCTCCCCTTTGTGCCAATATACACTATATTGTCAAAAGTATTGGTACGCCTGCCTTTACACAAACATGAACTTTAATGGCATCCCAGTCTTAATCCTTAGGGTTCAATATTGATGAAGCGGGTGCCCCGTATCTCCAGCGGCCATGTCAAGCTGGCCAAGGCTCTCACTGAGGGGGAGAGTGCCTGTCAGCCCCTGTGGGGGATTTCTCCCCCCCCTCCCTCTCCTCACTGACTGCGTTTGTTCTGCTCTTTCCCCTGCATCCTCATTAGCAGGGGGGACAGAGCCAATCATCATCAGCAGCAAAGCATTCTGGGACATGTAGTCCTCGCCAAAAACTGCCCCATAACCTTGTATGGGGACAGGACTACACACCCCAGCATTCTCTGGCAAGGAAAGAAACAAGGACACCATCTCATCGGCTGAGGAGAAGTTAGTTACCACAAGGCAAGAGAAGTTACAGGACCTAGTGGAGAGGTGTTGCCCCCCCCCCCCCCCCCCCCCCCCCCCCCGGGTCAGTCCACCACTTCTTTTCAGTCATCCATGGCCAGTCGGGAACATCCAGCCTGAGAGGGGAAACCCAGGTGCATATCCAGGCGCACCTGCACCGACGGCGTGAAGCGTTCCAGTGTGAGGTGACCAGTCGGGTTACCAGAGGAGCCTGCCTCTTCCAGGAGGTTGGACCGCAGGATTGGTGAGAGGGCACTTGTCCATTTGCAGGAAACAAGGACACTGCACACAGATTTCCTTCACTTTGCCCACACTTATCAGAAGCTGGGTCTCTTTGACGCCCTGGTAAGGAGTCACAGTGTCTGCCTTGCTATCCGGATACTGTCAGCATACCACAGTTACACTTTGTCGAGTAGGAGTTTAAGTGCACCAACTAAAGTGGTTAGCCAAAGATCCAATACCTCATTCTTCTTTCAAGGGACTGAAGTTACTGGTGCCATACGGGCACGCACACACATACTCATGGCTCTGTATATGTAGTGTATGTGCGGGTTAGTCTGACTTGAGAGTTAAACCATTGAACACTGAATTAGGTATAGTGTTTATAGTTGGGCCTGTGGAGTCAGGGGACAGAAGAGAGAGGTCTGACATAGGAGAAGGTCATTCTTCTTCTGCTCTTCTCCTGCCTGGACTCATAGAGCCAATTTCAGTAGAGGTAACTGATCCAGTATAAGTCGCCATATTGTGATTTGTTGCTAATAGAGTGTTTGCCTCTGCTCTTGGGGTTATTCGCAGTTGTGGAATCCCCAAAAGCATCCTGATATAATATATTGCATTATATTGCTCTTGATCTCAGTTATTGTTCTTTGGTTAATTCATTTGAAAAATATAAAGTTACTCTGTTACTTTTCCACAGAAACCTTACAGTAAAGATGATTTCTGTGTTTTATCATAACGTGTGACCACACACCTACTGGTGCACATGGTGCTACTCAGGTGTGTGGCAATTTTAATGATTCATGCAGAGTTGGACACCATTGGAGTGCCATTGAAGTGAATGGGGTCTTGGCACAGCCATGAGCCCAATGCTTGGTTGCAAGTTGCAGTGTGTTCCTGCAGTGCAAATAGCTCTTCAACAATAAAAAAAGCAAAAAGAAACAGACATCAGGAGGTGGCAGTATCACCTCCTTAATGCCATCAAACCTCCTTTCAGAATCGCTTTATAGCGATTGAACGCTACAGCTAGTGTGAGAGGAGCCAAAGTGACAGATTCTCTTTAAGCTCACTGCTCATTAA
Source organism: Lithobates sylvaticus (assembly GCA_028564925.1). NCBI lineage: Eukaryota > Metazoa > Chordata > Amphibia > Anura > Ranidae > Lithobates > Lithobates sylvaticus. The sequence goes on from CM053037.1 coordinate 56,222,541, forward strand.
AAAAATTACAGCTTTGCAAATTATGACTTGACCCAAAGCAATTATTTGTACACTGCTAGTTTCCAGTTATCTGTGCACTAGTTGTATAACTATCCCATTCCTTTGTTAATGGTTCCAGCTGACAACGCCTGCTGGGACTTGTAGCTCTTGAGTAACTGCAGGACCATTGTTTGTCATCACCTGTCCTTGACATTGCCTATTATGCCTTATTGTCAGATCCAAGCCTCATCACACAAACCCTATACATCTGTGTGAATAGACAAAAGAGCCGTGCATGTACCTTGTGCAGAACACACCTGTCCCCCAGGCTTTCGGTTTCCTATAATACTCTTCTCCGGGATGTCAGACAGAGCAAAGAGGTCAGGAATGTGCTCCACTAGTCAATTAACTGTAGCCACATAAAATCCATACTGCAATACTGTGCAAGCAATGAGTTAACATTCCTATATTCTATGTCATGCATGAACCACACATCTGTCCTGGTTGTTACTGTCACCTGTGTCGGGAGGGGCATGGAAATGTCATCTTGCTTTGCTTATAATTATATCTCTGCGTTGTGAGTCACTGATGTCATCCTTTATCGGTATGACCTGGCTCTGCTCATGTACACAAACTGGAAAACAAAAATGGATACAAGTTGTAGATGTCTGTGTATACTTGAGTTATGTGGCATCTGTGAAGTAGATGAGAAGGAAATATAAAGGTTCCTCAAAGATGTAAGAGGGCACTTGGATGTGGAGGCCAGTTTCATGATCATAATTGGTCGTATCAGGTAATTGATAGGAAAGACAATTAGACATGGTTTTCTGAACCCTGTAATACGTAGTCCTACATGGCTTGAACTTTGGCCAATTTCCGCTGAATCAACTGAAGTTCAAGCCAAGGTTAATCCTGTCGGCACCACCTGGCTCTACAAATTTGTAGGTGGGGTGCAGCGTAGTGCGGCGGAAATAATTCGCACAGGTTCAATAGGAAACTTGTATTGAAGTAATGCAGCGACATTTCACAACAACCCAGCGGGATGCCTGCCCAACCGGGTACACTCACGGTTTCCAACGATGTGAAGATGACAGGTATCAGCCGGGCTGACAGGAGATGGAGGCCTGGCTGCCTCCTGCCCAAGCGGGATGATGTCCAAAGGAGTTGCGACCCTACACTTTCCCTCCTCGTCAGGAACCTTTCCCTACCACTAACACTGTCCCTAAGGTGGGGTACCTTTCCCTACATTGCCTTTTTTTTACCAGAATTTTGACGCAATTTGTGTTTTTTTTTTTTTTTTGCTGTACATTTACTGTATATAACTGGTTGCTAAGGAGGGGGCTGGGAAGCCTGCCGCCGCGTCCATAACAACCGATGAGTCATCAGCTGTCAGCGGGCTTACCAGCTGACAGCTGAATGTAAAAAAAAGAATTGGCGGCAAAAAACATTGCCGTGAAGGGTCCATCCCCACGTCCTTAAGGTCTAGTATAGATTAGGAGGGGACGACCCCCCACGCCAAAATGTAAAAAAAATATGGCTTGGGGTCCCCCCAAAATCCATACCTGACCCTTATCCAAGCATGCAGGTCAGGAAAGGGAGGGGACAAGCGACCCCCCCCCCCCCCCCCCCCCTGAACCGTACTAGGCCACATGCCCTCAACATGGCACCTTGCCCCCACCAAAAAGTTGTGTAGTGTGAAAAAATACAGTAGACTGTTTTTGACAAGTCTTTTATTAAAAAATGTTCTTCTTCCTCTGGTCTTCCTGCATCTTCCTACTCCAGGCTTCTCCTTCTCCCACTTCTGCTTCCGCTCTTCTTTTTCCTCCTGTCTTTTTTGTCCGGTGTTGTTCTTCCTCTGCCACCGCTCCCGCCGACGACCCTCCTCCGATACTGTGTCCCGCTGATCTGTCCGCACAGATGTCAAGCATTTCTTAGATAACGATGGGGGCGTGGCCATCAGATGACATCATCCATAGCCCCCCCCCCTTGTGACGTCACTGACCCATCATGCCCCAGGTGGTGATGTCACAGGGGTGGGGTCTACGGATGAGGTTATCATATGGCCATGCCCCAGAAATGCTTGACATTGGCGCGGACCGATCAGCGGAACGCAGCTTCAGAGGAGGGTCATCGGCGGGAGCGGCGGCAAAGGAAGAAGCACACCGGACAAAGAAGACCAGAGAAAGAAAACGTAGTCAAAGACCAGAGAACAAACGTAGTCAAAACATAGCCAAAGTTCATAGCCAAAGGCAGAACAGGGACTTTTTATAGCACTGATCGCTGTATAATTGTCAATCGGCAAGTGGTCAAACAGCACCCAGCACCCAACAACAGAGAACAGATGAGTGAGAAGCTGTGATATTAAGTGGCAGTAAAACAAAGTTTACTGCCACTAAATTTGTGGCTCCCTTGTCGGATTTCTATCACTGTAAATCTTGACGCTCACCATGGAGGACTTTATTGCTCCCCTGTGCATTGTAGTGTTTAATTTAAGAACATTTCTGTTTGTGTCCTCACTTGGGAAATTCACCCGAACTGTTTGTCCTGATGACCAGTTACTAAAACAGAAAGTGACTGGAAATCCAAAATCTTTTAATTGTCACTAGAAAATGTACAGAGGAGATACACTATATTGCCAACAGTATTGGGACGCCTGCCTTTACACGCACATGAACTTTAATGGCATTCCAGTCTTAGTCCGTAGGGTTCAATATTGAGTTGGCCCACCCTTTGCAGCTATTACAGCTTAAATTCTTCTGAGAAGGTTGTCGACAAGGTTTAGGAGTGTCTATGGGAATGTTTGACCATTCTTCCAGAAGTGCATTTGTGAGGTTGAGCACTGATGTTGGAAAAGAAGGCCTGGCTCGCAGTCTTTGCTCTAATTTATCCCAAAGGTGTTCTATCGAGTTGAAGTCAGGACTCTATGCAGGCCAGTCATGTTCCTCCACCTCAAAGTTGCTCATCCATGCCTTTATGGACCTGGCTTTGTGCACTGATGCGCAGTCACGTTGGAACAGAAAGGGGCCATCCTCAAACTGTTCTCACAATGTTGGGAGCATGAAATTGTCCAAAATGTCTTGGTATGCTGACGCATGGTCCAAATCATTTGGTGGAGGGGGGGGGGGGGGGATGATGGTGTGAGTTTGTTTTTCAGGGGTTGGGCTTGGCCCCTTAGTTCCAGTAAAGGGAACTCTTAAGGCGTCAGCATACCAAGACATTTTGAACAATTTCATGCTCCCAACTTTGTGGAAACAGTTTGGAGATGACCCCTTCCTGTTCCAACATGACTGCGCATCAGTGCACAAAGAAAGGTCCATAAAGACATGGATGAGCGAGTTTGGGGTGGAGGAACTTGACTGGCCTGCAGAGTCCTAACCTCAACTTGATAGAACACCTTTGGAATGAATTAAAGCGGAGACTGCGAGCCAGGCCTTCTCGTCCAACATCTGTGCCTGACCTCACAAATGCCCTTCTGGAAGAATGGTCAAACATTCCCATAGACACTCTCCTAAACCTTGTTGAAGGCCTTCCTAGAAGAGTCGAATCTGATATAGCTGCAAAGGGTGGTCCAACTCAATATTGAACCCTATGGACTAAGACTGGGATGCCTTTAAAGTTCATGTAAAGGCAGGTGTCTCAATACTTTTGGCAATATAGTGTATTTTTTATCTAAGAGGGCATTTCCCACTCTTTGAGGAAATTTCCATTTACTTCCGGTTGTTAAGCTAGAACAGCATGTGAAGAAAAAAATGTTCGGACTCATTCAGATAGCAGATTAAGCTCTGCGTTCGGATCTGTTCACGCGCCCATGCCTTCTCTTCAAACTTTGACATGCGAGAGTGTCCATGCTGGCGAGGTGGATGCACATGCAGACGGCATTAATCTGCTGTCTGAATGAGCCCTTATCTTTCTGCCAGGAGCTAGCAGAAAAATCCAGCGTAAAAAAGCTTGATCTGGTGCATATTTACACACCTTAATGCGCATACCCACGCACGTTCATGTGTGTAAGGTGAATGTGCGTAAATTCATTCTGTTGGCTAGAACATTCATTTATTCAAGCCGCTAGACTAAAATTACATGCATACGTGCCTATATGTGCGTTTATACATGCTATGTGTAAAATACGCCTGTACGCTCCTCTCTGAACACATGTTTGGGCATTTTTTTTATGCCCCTGGACACTGCTCTAAAGGCTGTGTTCCTGTGCTATTCACATGAGGTTCAGTGCGGTGCTATTTGAGCCCATTCATCTTAACCACTTAAGCACCGGGCCATTTGGCTGGCCAAAGACCAGACCACTTTTTGCGATTCGGCACTGCGTCGCTTTAACTGACAATTGCGTGGTCGTGCGACGTGGCTTCCAAACAAAATTGACGTCCTTTTTTTCCCACAAATAGAGTTTTCTTTTGGGGATATTTGATCACCTCTGCGGTTTTGATTTTTTGCGCTATAAACAAAAAAAGAGCGACAATTTCGAAAAAAACACATTATTTTTTACATTTTGCTATAATAAATATCCACAAAAATATATAAAAATATATATATATGAAAAAAAAAAAATCCTCAGTTTAGGCAGATATGTATTCTTCTACATATTTTTGGTTAAAAAAAACGCAATAAGCATTTATTGATTGGTTTTCGCAAAAGTTATAGCGTTTACAAAATAGGAAATAGATTTATGGCATTTTTATTAATAATTATTTTTTTTACTAGTAATGGCGGCGATCTGCGATTTTTTTTTTTTTATCGTGACTGCGACATTATGGCGGACACATCGGACATTTTTGACACATTTTTGGGACCATTGTCATTTATACAGCAATCAGTGCTATACAAATGCAGTGATTCCTGTGTAAATGACATTGGCAGTGAAGGGGTTAACCACTAGGTGGCAGTGTAGGGGTTACGTGTGTCCTGGGGAGTGTTTCTAACGGTGGGGGGGCGATGCTACGTGTGGCACGTCACTGATCTCTGCTCCCGATCACAGGGAGCAGAGATCAGTGACACTGTCACTAGGCAGAATGGGGAGATGCTCGTTTACATTAGCATCTCCTCGTTCTTCCTCTCCATGAGACGATCGCGGGTATCCGACTCATGGAGCTTGCTGCGGGCAACGTACAGATACGTGATTCTGCCTGTACGTGCCATTCTGCCGCAGTATATCTGCGCAAGGCTGTCGGCAATCAGTTAAATGGGCTCAAATCGCACTGCACCGCACCAAAAATAGTGCATGCACTACTTTTGGAGAAGCTCTGCAACCGGACTGAATGGTACTTCCAAACCAATGCGATCCAGTGCAGGCAAATGCACTGCATTTGTGACCTGCGTCTGTGGTGTCAGTAACTTAACCTTGACACCTGCTGCAGATCGCAACTGCAGTGCATTTTTTAACATGGGTTCCTATGGAACACATTCACATCAATGCATTTTTGTGCCTCTGCGTTTTTGGAAAGGGTCGGGGACTTTTTTTCATGCAAAATGCAGCATTTTGCATGTAGTAGAAGTCAATGGACCCGCATCCAAAACGCAAGTGCCAAGTTTTTACCGCGTTTTGCGTTTTTTTTTTTTAATATATATTTTTTTTTACACTGTATATAGCTGGTTGCTAAGCAACCACAGTGAAAAAAAAAACCCTGCAAAATCGTGGGAAAAACGCGTGTTCAAAAACGCAGCAAGCACCGCAAAAAGCACTGCAAAAACGCTCAAAAGCAAAATGCATAGATGTGAATCGAGCCTTAAATACGAATATAAATTCCAAAGCTTTTGTAAGGACGCAATAGGGTTGATTTACTAAAACTGGAGAGTGCAAAATCCGGTGCCGCTGTGCATGGTAGCCAATCAGCTTCTAACTTCAGCTTGTTCAATTAAGCTTTGACAAAAAACCTGGAAGCTGATTGGTTTCTGTACACAGCTGCACCAGATTTTGCACTCTAATCCCCCGTTCACACCAGTGTGACTTGTCATGTTATTTGACAGGTCCAAATCGCAGCACGAGTCGCACCCTATTGTCGGCAATGGAACTGTTCAAACCGGTGCAACACTGACTTTGCGGTGCCGCACTGATTCGAAAAGGAGGTTCTTGGTGATTCCTGGTGCGACTTGCATAGACATTTGTGCATGAAGTTGCATAGATGTCAGCCAAGTCGCACTTGAAGTTGCACTGACATGCGGATTTGAAATCCTGCAATTTCAAGTGAAGTTGCACGATTCCAAAGTCGGATTCAGTGTGAACAGGGGCTACAGTTTTAGTAAATATACCTTGGCTAAAACTAATCTGTGTTTAGAGACATAAAAAAAGCAAAAAGTATTATTATTATTTCTGCCCGTGTGCATGCAGCCAAATGGGCTGTACACACGATAGGATTTTCCGACAACAAATGTTGGATGTGAGCTTGTTGTCGGAAAGTCCGACCGTGCGCAGGCTCCATCGGACATTTGTTGTCAGAATTTCCGCCAACAAATGTTTGAGAGCAGGTTCTCAAATTTTCCAACAACAAGACTTATTGTCGGAAATTCAGAGCGTGTGTACACAATTCCGACGCACAGAAGTTTGCGCATGCTCGGAATCAAGCAGAAGAGTCGCACTGGCTATTGAACTTCATTTTTCTCGGCTGGTTGTACGTCACCGCGTTCTTGACGTTCGGAATTTCCGACATTTGTGTGACCGTGTGTATGCAAGACAAGTTTGAGCCAACATCCTTCGGAAAAACGGTTTTGTTGTCGGAAAATCCGATCGTTTGTACATGGCTTTAGAGTTAAGATAATAGTGTTTAAAGCGGGGCTCCACCTGCACAAAAAATATTAAAAGTCAGAAGCTACAAATACTACAGCTGTGGCTAGCTAGTCCCGGAAGTGGGTGCAGATACCTGGACTATACAGGTATCTGCTCCCCCCTGAAAGTTGCCAATTGTGGCACCGGAGAAATCCGATAAGCGGAAGTTCCACTTTAGGGTGGAGCTCCGCTTTAAAGCAGAGTTTTTGCTGCAATACTCACCTTCAGTCTAGAGATTTCTCTTGCAGTACTCTTTTCTGCTGATAGACGTCCTCAGTCTGATAGCCAGTATCGTTCATCCCACTTGTCCAGGTCATCCGGACCCACCCCAGCCTGTTACTGGACAGTAAAAGAAGACAAAGAACAGTGATAGACTCATCTCTCTATCACTCTGCTTTCTCTTCCTATCATCCTGTTTCTTGTCAGAACGTGTACTGATTGGCTCCTTGTGCTGCTTCTTTCTTTTACACTCCAGCCCTGCTCTACAGAGACTGCAAAAGGCTGGTAGCCAGGTCAAGGTCAAATTCATGTACTTTAACCACTTTGCATCCCGCCCATAGTCATATGACGCCCACAAGGTGGATCTCCCAACCTGGGTGGGCGTCATATGACGTCCTCCCATTCCCGGCCGCCTAGGGGGCATGCGCGTGTAAACACACAGCTCCACGTCCTGTCAGTGGAGAGGAGACTGATCATTTGATCCCAGTACGGAGGAACACCGATCGTTCTCCTCCCCTTGTGAGTCCCCTCCCCACACAGTTAGAATCACTACCTTAGGGAACATATTAACCCCTGCAGCGCCCCCTAGTGTTAACACCTTCCCTGCCAGTCACATTTACACAGTAATCACTGCAATTTTATAGCAACGATCACTGTGTAAATGTGAATGATCCCAAAAATGTGTCAAAAGTGTCCGAAGTGTCCGCCGAAATGTCGCAGTCACGAAAAAAAAAATCGCAGATCGCTGCCATTACTAGTAAAAAAAAAAAAAAAATGCAATAAATCTATCCCCTATTTTGTAGACGCTATAACTTTTGCGCAAACCGATCAATATACGCTTATTGCGATTTTTTTTTTTTTTTTTTACCAAAAATATGTAGAAGAATATGTATCGGCCTAAACTGAGGAAAAAAATCGTTTTTTAAAAAAAAATGGGAAATTTATTATAGCAATAAGTAAAAAATATTGTGTTTTTTTTTTTTTTTTTTTAAAATTGTCGCTCTTCTTTTGTTTATAGCGCAAAAAATAAAAACCGCAGAGGTGATCAAATACCACCAAAAGAAAGCTCTATTTGTGGGGAAAAAAAAGACGTCAATTTTGTTTGGGTGTAGCGTCACACGACCGCGCAATTGTTAGTTAAAGCGACGCAGTGCCGAATCGCAAAAAGTGCTCTGGTAAGGAAGGGGGTAAAAAATCGCCCGGTGCTGAAGCCGTTAAAAATGCTTGTAATTTTGGAATAATGATTACAGAGCTGCGTTGATTTGTGTCTTTGACATCTGCCTAGAGCTCAGCTTTAACGTTTTTTTTTTTTCTTCTGTTGACTTGCTTTATAATGTCATATTTTCAGAAAATTGAGATGGGGCTTTAAAATCGCTCTGTAACGCACGATTCTGACTGCAGCTGAGTGTTGGCATTATCCGGTAGCATTATCCACGGGATAGCATGACCTCAATTTACACCAGGCTATGATATGTTTTGGTTAAGCCCAAGGACCCGCAAAGGTCAGTTGATCTGTCGAATGGCACCGTGATGTACGTGTACAGTAGGTGCATGTGTTGTCTGTCACATAGCCTGGACCCCCCCAACCTACCCCTTTACTAAACATGAGGCTTGGCTGCTAATTCCCTTCCAACAGACAGAAGAGGAGGAGGAGGAAAGGATTGTTCGTGGGCACTGGAGACAGTCCAAGAGTTCACGCAGCTTCAGTAGGGAGTGTAAAATATGAACATAGAAGACAACTACATCTGTGACGTCTTTTGTGTGTCAGACTCTTCATGCAGAACATCCAACCTTCTTGGTGGACACGGTGCTCCACAACAATGTGTCTACACCAACACTGTAGAAGACATCCTCGTCCCCACTGTCCTAAAAAACACACACACATTGCACCGGGCCCGGCTACTCAATGCATCTGATTCATATTTTAAGAGGGCGGGTGAAGGGTTTCCAGGTGATGTCACCTGAGAGGAGTGCCCATGTAAATCAAGACAGGTAGATAAAGAGAGGAGGATAAACAGGAATTGCCAGTTCTCTGCTTGGTGAAGAGCCCCCCCCAGGATCTCTGTACTGGTCACTTGTACAGGTAGGAACTTGTCACTGTCGTTCGCTCACGAGACCCCCCTGTAGATAACGTTACCTAGCCAGCCGTGTGAATTAACGTGTGTGCTTTGCTTATGTGTACGAGTGAGTGTGTGTGTGTGTGTGTTATCAGAAGGAGTGTTTCCTAAGCTGACATGATTGGATACACGTACAGCCATTAAGGTCTGATACCGACAACTTGTTAACCATTCTTTAACTCCTACGATCGCAATACATTAGATGAAGTCTAGTTCATGTACGATAGGACTTAACAGGGAGGCTGAGGATTTGAACTGTTAAGGAACCATGTTCCAAGAGGACATGCTGAGGCTTGTAGTTCAGCAGCTGCCTGAAAACCTTGAGTTGGTCATGATCACAAATTGGGTTTTAATATGAAAAGTTCATCATTAGTAGAGACCCAGAGCATAGAGGATATGATTTCGCTGACATTAATAGTGTGTGCTATAAAATTTTTGGTTGGTTGCTAACAGACACAAAAAGTGTTTGTTGCTTTTTTGAATTAAATAAAATATAAGATAGAAGTTAACCTTATAAAACAGTTCTAGTTATGAAGTCTTTCTTTGCCACGTTACAGAGGATTAGCTCAGATTGTAAAATACTAACCGATTCAAGTTAATGGCAGTCTATGACTAAGAGTAAAGTTTAACTCCGTTTAGACTGTATGTGTCTGCAAATCATGACCAGAAATGAGACCTCTATAATATAAAAAGTTTGATCTAATTGCAAATCTGTCTATAAAATATTTACATGACAGTAGAGGAAAAGGAATGGGAGAATGGGTTAGGTAACATAGGGATAAAGCACACGTTATGTCTAATCTGTTTTATGATGTACAGATTACGTTGTACTGGTTTCTGCTCTCCAGTGGAAATACAAGTCTCAGAATGCCCTGCTTTACTAGCTATACTGAAACTTGTAGTTTTGGAATGCCTGGGGATTCGTAACTTCCTCTGTTCTTGCTGGCTTACAAGCATTTAATAATTCATAGTTATGGTTTTGGAATCCTGTATTAGCTGAGGATCTAGAGGTTGCCCTGTAGCATCTAATAATTGGAAGTTAGTGTGTTGGAACCATGTACTAGCTGAGAATCCAGAGCTTGCTCTGTAGCATCTAATAATTGGAAGTTAGGGTGTTGGAACCATGTACTAGCTGAGAATCCAGAGCTTGCTCTGTAGCATCTAATAATTGGAAGTTAGGTTGTTGGAACCATGTATTAGCTGAGGATCTAGAGATTGCTCTGTAGCATCTAATAATTGGAAGTTAGGGTGTTGGAACCATGTATTAGCTGAGGATCTAGAGCTTGCTCTGTAGCATCTAATAATGCGTGGTTATGGTGTTGGAACCATGTATTAGCTGAAATGTTGTGTGGATGGTGATCACTATGCAGATGGGCAAATGTCTTGTCTTTCTTCTAAAACAATAGATCTGTTTAATTTAATAATGCGTGGTTATGGTGTTGGAACTATGTATTAGCTGAGGATCTAGAGCTTGCTCTGTAGCATCTGATAATGCATGGTTATGGTGTTGGAACCATGTATTAGCTGATGCTCCAGAGCTTGCTCTGCAGCATCTACAGTAATAATGGGTGGTTATGGTGTGGGAACCATGTATTAGCTAAAAATGCAGAGCTTGCTCTGTAGCATCTAATAATGCGTGGTTATGGTGTTGGAACCATGTATTAGCTGAAATGTTGTGTTGATGGTGATCACTATGCAGATGGACAAATGTCTTGTCTTTCTTCTAAAACAATAGATCTGTTTAATTTAATAATGCATGGTTATGGTGTTGGAACTATGTATTAGCTGAGGATCCAGAGCGTGCTCTGTAGCATCTAACAATGTGTGGTTATGGTGTTGGAACCATGTATTAGCTGATGCTCCAGAGCTTGCTCTGCAGCATCTACAGTAATAATGGGTGGTTATGGTGTGGGAACCATGTATTAGCTGAAAATGCAGAGCTTGCTCTGTAGCATCTAATAATGCATGGTTATGGTGTTGGAACCATGTATTAGCTGAAATGTTGTGTTGGGTTGATGGTAATCACTATGCAGATGGGCAAATTTCTTGTCTTTCTTCTAAAACAATAGATCTGTTTAATTTAATAATGCATGGTTATGGTGTTGGAACTATGTATTAGCTGAGGACCCAGCGCTCGCTCTGTAGAATCTAATAATGCGTGGTTATGGTGTTGGAACCATGTATTAGCTGAGGATGCAGAGCTTGCTCTGTAGCATCTAATAATGTGTGGTTATGGTGTTGGAACCATGTATTAGCTGAGGATGCAGAGCTTGCTCTGTAGCATCTAATAATGTGTGGTTATGGTGTTGGAACCATGTATTAGCTGAGGATGCAGAGCTTGCTCTGTAGCATCTAATAATGTGTGGTTATTGTGTTGGAACCATGTGTTAGCTGAGGATCCAGAGCTTGCTCTGTATCATCTAATAATGCATGGTTATGGTGTTGGAACCATTTATTAGCTGAGGATGCAGAGCTCGCTCTGTAGCATATATTAATGCGTAGTTTTGGTGTTGGAACCATGTATTAGCTGAGGACCCAGAGCTCGCTCTGTAGAATCTAATAATGCGTGGTTATGGTGTTGGAACCATGTATTAGCTGAGGATCCAAAGCTCACTCTGTAGCATCTAATAATGGGTGGTTATGGCGTTGGAACTAAGTAATGGCTGAGGATGCAGAGCTTGCAATGTAGCATCTAATAATGTGTGGTTATGGTGTTGGAACCTTGTATTAGCTGAGGATCCAGAGCTTGCTCTGTAGCATTTAATAATGCATGGTTATAGTGTTGGAACTATATATTAGCTGAGGACCCAGAGCTTGCTCTGCAGAATCTAATAATGCGTGGTTATGGTGTTGGAACCATATATTAGCTGAGCAATCCAGAGCACGCTCTGTAGCATCTAATAATGTGTGGTTATGGTGTTGGAACCATGTATTAGCTGAGGATCCAGAGCTTGCTCTGTAGCATCTAATAATGTGTGGTTATGGTGTTGGAACCATTTATTAGCTGAGGACCCAGAGCTTGCTCTGTAGAATCTAATAATGCGTGGTTATGGTGTTGGAACCATGTATTAGCTGAGGATCCAAAGCTCACTCTGTAGCATCTAACAATGCGTGGTTATGGTGTTGGAACTAAGTAATGGCTGAGGATGCAGAGCTTGCAATGAACCATCTAATAATGCATGGTTATGGTGTTGGAACTATATATTAGCTAAGGATCCAGAGCTTGCTCTGTAGCATCTAACAATGTGTGATTATGATGTTGGAACCTTGTACAGGGGGTCCCCGACTTACAAACATCCGACTTACAAACGACTCCTACTTACAAACGGGGGGAGACAACAGGAAATGAGAGGAAATCCACCCCTAGGAAGGGAAATTCACTCCTGTAAGAGTTAATATGGGAAAAAGGTGTCTCCACTGATGCTTTATCACCAGTCCATGTTTCCCTAACAACCCAAAATTTTCAAAATCCAATTGTCATTGGGACAGAAAGTGAGGTGAAATCTTCTGAACAGGGGCACAGACAGCAACACAAATGTTACAGGGGTGATAACCCTTCTCTATGTTATCTGAAAAACTTAAAAATCGATTTTTTGTCTGGAGCTACACTTAAAAAAAAAAACTGTACCTGTTCCGACTTACAAACAGATTCAACTTAAGAACAAACTTACATTCCCTATCTTGTTTGTAACCCGGGGACCCCCTGTATTAGCTGAGGATCCAGAGCTTGCTCTGTAGCATTTAATAATGCATGGTTATGGTGTTGGAACCATGTGTTAGCTAAAGCTGGCTATGCAAAAACAGATCTATTGTTTTAGAAGAAAGACAAGAAATTTGCCCATCTGCATAGTGATCACCATCAACCCAACACAACATTTTCAATCATCACATCAATTTTGTTTAGACAGCTGATTAGAAAAAGGTGCAAAAATGAGTTGGCCACATGGATTTCCCAGTATTTAAAATTCTGCAACCAATGCCACAGATTTCAGTTGCATCTAAAGCTGGCCATACATCGCTGGAATTTCGATCAACAATATGGAATTTCTGAAAAACCACTTAAGAGCATTAGTTGAGTCAACTAGTTTTATTTGAAACCTGTTTACATTTCAGCCAGTCCTGCTATTTAAATGGAATCTCACATGTATTAATCGGGTTCCATTTGTGCTTGGAACATACACATTACAATAGGTACAATTTTTCCCAAACTAAAAACCACATTCACATTTTTTATTCTGCTCCTTCAGGTAGGCAAAGGCTACCTGATGGAGCAGAATAAAATCATCGTTTTGACTCCTCTAACCATTACAAAACCGTTTTGAAAATTAAAATGGTTTGGCCATCATTAGTCCCAAGGGCCAATCCAAGCAAAACTAATGTTATAGCCAAGGCTAAACAGCAGATATTTAAAGCAGTTCTTCACTGAGAACCGAGTGATCGAACATTGCCGGTGGCTCGGTTCTCTCGGCTCCCTGAGCAGAGAGGCCCTCACTGGAGCGCTGAGCTGTGGAGGGGCGGTGAGCGGCCGTCTCAGCCTCTCAGCCAATTGCTGAGAGGCTGAGATGGCCATCAGTCCAGGCACCTGGTGGATCCAGACTCCCAGAGTCGGAATGACGAGCTGCCTGGACTGATCTTTGCCATGTCAGCAGAGAGCCGACTTCAGACCGCTCTATGCTGAAAACGGATCACAGGAGTGCAAAACTAATTGCCAAACAAGCTCAGACTGGACTTCTCCATTAAATTGGAGCTGCTGGCCATAGTAAATCCTTTCCACCACTAGATGTCCTCAGTCTTCCGGATTGAATGACAGCCAGAGTTATTCGACCCACTTTCTGTAAGCCTAGGTTTTCATAGGCCCATCCCCTGGGTGGCATCATCACACAGCCTGGGCTCAGAGTACCAGTTCTCTGAACGATGCTCAGACATCATTAAGTGCAAGCCTTTCAGTTTAGGTGTAAGGACTGTCCGCTATACGAGAAGATACCTCCCCAAATCCTAGCAACTACTTACAGTTCCTATGAAATGGCTCCTCGAGGCAAAGGGATTTTCCATGGAAGAGGGCCAATACCGCTTTCTGAACTTTCTGCTGAATGGCTCTCCCTGTTCACTGAGTTATCTACATGGGTCTTGAACTCGGATATATCTGATCTTCCTCATTCCCCATCCGTTCCACCAGCAGGACAAAACAGCATCCAATCCTTATCTGTCCCTGCCAAACAGGTTCCTGTCCCTAACTTGAACTTCCATTCCAGGGGCCCTTGGTGACGCAGATCATACTATTTATAGCACATCTGTGTCCTTAAATGGCATTAAAATTCTGTATTTCAGCTGGACATAGGCTTTCCCAAGATGGTGCCTTGTGCCCACAGGGGAGGATACAGCAGTTAAATTCTGGGTTTCCCTTAGTGCCAGCGTTAAGGTCACATGACCACATGGCTCAGGGGTACACCACCTCTTTATCACTCCCCCACAGGTTGCCTGACTACAACTCGGAGGGAAGGACCCACTACATATATACAGTATATGTATAACACACATTTTTTTAAGTACTGGAAAAGCATTTGGGGGAAATTGCTTAAAGTTCAGCTTTAATTTACTTAATTTTGATAATATCTTGTAAAAATGTCCTTGCAGTAATCCTCCCTCCGCCCTCATGCACAAGGCCATAATGAAGGTGTCAATTTTTCAGCTGGACTCCCCAGTTTATTCTGGTGAGTTCATACCTTGGGAACGCATCACTGGGAGCGTGACACCATCAACTGACTTTTTAATAGCCATGCAGCTAAACAGAACTGGCAAATATGGATGCCAATGGAGTGTTTAAGGAATATACGAACCCAGAAAGTGTACTAACTTGCCAACAGTTTTAGTGGAAATTACCTTTAATCACCATGAAGCTTGATAAATTGCATAGCATAAGGTCAATCTTTTTCTATTTTGTTTATCTGAATAAGAGTTCAAAGTAAATCTCCTATATAGAGCATTTTCGGGACCATAACTGCAGCCACCTGTCCTGCTGACAGCCTTTACTTTACCCCAGGGGCACTTTGTGCCAAGGTTTTAATTCCGTATTCCCAGGTGATCTCTGTCTGTGTTCTCTGATTCCTCTAATCCCCGGAGATTTATTCCTGCCTGTCTTCCTGCTGTCTTTCCTTCTTCACGGTCTTCATAGCACTTGTTGTAGGAGATTGTGCTGATCCCGTGAGGCTCGTTTTCCTGGAATCAATGACAATATGAAGATTAGCTTCTGAGTGATTATGAAATGCACTAAAAGGCAATATACACGTTTCTGACAAGCCAAATATTGTACTTAATGGGAAATTTTTATTTTTTTAGTTAATTTTGATCACCTATGGTAACAATAATTCTATGGTCGGCCACCTGTGGTGAAACTCTGTTCCCCTATGGTTGGCATGACCCTCTGGTCAACTTATGGTTGACATGACTTTCTTGTTTTATTTGCTTGCTGTTCCCATATTTTGCTTACTGTATTCTGCATAGATAATAGTAAATGCTCCTACTAATGACTACCTCTGTGTCGGGCAATATGATTAGCATCCCTGCTTAAAGGATAAGTACAGCCAAAGCTCGTTTGACTGTACTTCTCCTGTGGAGCACAGGGGTGCAGGTTGTTTTGCACTCCTGTGACCCATTTTCAGCCGACTGAAGCCCGCTGTCAGCTGACGTCACAGAGCTGGTCCAGGGCTCGGGAAGGATCGTAACCAAATGGTCAGGATCCACCCACATGCCTCGATTGGCACCTGGCTAAGCCTCTCAGCAAGCCACTGAGAGCCTGAGCCGGCTACTCCTGCCCACTCCACAGCCCAGTGCTCAAGTGAGGGTAGGGGGTAGGGGGGGGGGGCGAGCAGAGAGCTGGTGACTGACAGTCACCAGCTCTCTGCTCAAGGAGCCCAGAGAACTAAGCGACCTTTAGTGTTGGATTGCTCGGTTATCAGTCTTGGAGCCGGATGAGGACAGATGCAGCATTGCGCCAATGCTGCATCCACCTAGGTAAGTATGATTGGGGGAAAAAAATAACTCCATACATTTTTTTAAAACTATGAGCAGAATTAGAAATGACATATGCAATGTAGTCTGTCAATACACAGCAGTATTTGTTTCTCAGACACTCCCCATAAGTAGATAAATAGATCCTTTGATCTTTCACCTTCTGTAATAGGGTGACAACGCTGTTCATTCTTCAGTGAAATCACTATAGAGTTGTCACCCTGAGAATAGGGAAGTATAAAATAGACTTTATTTTTTTATTTTTTTTTTGTAATTTCTTTATTTATCAAGAAGTTGCAATTTTCAAACATGTGCATAACAAGGTCACATGAATAGACAGACATGCAATATCAGTGGGAGTGCAATAAGGTCTGCACAGCATCAATGAGCACGCAAGAAATGATAATCTGTAAATCAAGCGACTACCGTGAAAAAACATTGACGTCTCAGAAAGAAGTGGCAGGTGAGTCTCCAACACATATAAAATGGACTTCGTTTAGAGGAGCTTTAACCTCTCCAGCTCTTCAGACCGCAGTCTGAAGAGATAAAACAAACTCACAGATGCAGTTTGCTCAGCAGGCTCTGGGCTTTTGTGTAAAAGTGTTGTGGACACGTTTCCGTGCTGGTGGGGTGCCGCCCAAGCCTCCCGCTGTTCCAACCACTGTCAATCACTGGGGGTAGATGGTGTGGGCTTGTATGGTGAACATGCTGAATCACTGTGCATCAGCATGCAATAGGAACACAGATTGCTAGGGGCATAATGCTGCTTCTGTATAGGTCATTGTCATCCTAACACAGGAATATACAACCCAGGTTGGAAGTTTTAGGATCAGCAGACTTAAATTAAGGAGTGATATAGAGAACACATGAAAAGCATGACTGCTGAGGGGCAATGGGCTTAGGTCCCAATTAACGTAACTCCACGGGATCAAATCCCCAACCACCCTTGCCCTTTTCCCCATTAAATAAAACACTTACAACCATTAGGTTGGAAAGGGCAAGGCCACAGCCAGTGGTGTCACTAGGGTTGGTGTCACCTGGTGCGGTAAAATATGGTGTCACCCCCCCCGTCACTGAGCAATCCGGGGCACTGAGCAGGCTAGCGCATCAGCACAGCTCTCCCCCCGAGCCTGCCATAGTGCTCTGTCCTGCCACTGCGGAGTGACAGCAGGAGCAGGACAGAGCAGTGGACACTGGGCAGGCTAGTGCATCAGGCTCTCTTCTGCCTAGCCTACCACGGTGCTCTGCAGGGTGCTGGGTAGGCTAGTTTTGGGACGGCAGCATCATGGTGCGCACTCCAAACCAGCCCCTGTAAATGTCGTGGTTTATGCCAGTGCGCCAATCCATGCACTGTCACGGATGGGGGTGACATCATCACAGACGGATATCACTTCCTTCTTAATGGTGTCACCCAGGCCTGGACTGGGACAAAAAATATTATTAAGCATATTAGACTGAGCCCCAAGTCTAAATACCCCCCAATGTAACAGTGTAATCCCCTTCCAGTTTAATCCCCCTGATGTAACCCCCCCTGTGTAGTACCCCCGTGTTATCCCCCTAAGGTACCCCCGTGTAATTCCCCTAAGGTAACCACCCCCCGTGTAATCCCCCTAATGTAACCACCCCCGTGTAATCCCCCAAGGTACCCCCGTGTAATCCCCCTAATGTAACCACCCCCTGTGTAATCCCCTAATGTACCCCCTGTGTAATCCCCATAATGTACCCCCTGTCACTGTGTAATCCCCATAATGTACCCCCTGTGTAATCCCCCTAATGTACCCCCTGTGTAATCCCCCTAATGTACCCCCGTGTAATCTCCATACCCCCCTAATGTACCCCCTGTGTAATCCCCCATAATGTAGCCCCTGTGTAATCCCCCATAATGTAGCCCCTGTGTAATCCCCCATAATGTAGCCCCTGTGTAATCCCCCATAATGTAGCCCCTGTATAATCCCCCATAATGTAGCCCCTGTATAATCCCCCATAATGTACCCCCTGTATAATCCCCCATAATGTACCCCCTGTATAATCCCCATAATGTACCCCCTGTATAATCCCCCATAATGTAGCCCCCTGTGTAATCCCCATAATGTACCCCCTGTGTAATCTCCATAATGTACACCCCCCATGTATATCTGCCCATACTGACATTGCATACAACTCTCCCCCCTACATTCACAGACCTCAGATCAGCGTGGCTCTGTCCACATGGATGTCCATTGTCCCTCCTCCTAAGCTCTTCCTCCTGTTGTGTCCCGTCAGTGTGGAGGAGGAGCCTTGGCTCCGAGGAGTGTAATTGTGATAGGCAGCCGGCATCTCTGCCTGCCTGTCACAATAATAGGGGATTGCAGTGCCGCTTCCCTGAGGACATGCGGGCGCCGTGCACTGGGCTATGGGAACCCGAACTGCCTGTCTGCCTCACAGCTCACAATTATTTCTCCTCCTCACTGAACATCGCTGAGCAGAGATAGTGCTCAGTGGACGGAGGAGGAGGAGAGAGCCGCGGTGCCTCTCTCAATCCAGTGCCGTGCCGGGTGTCACCCCTCTGTCGGGTGACACCCGGGTGCGGCCCGCACCCCCCTTGCAACGCCGCTGGCCACAGCTTTATTAAATTCCAACACATAACATGTGAACATGTTTAACCAGCTTTATTAAATTCCAACACATAACATGTGAACATGTTTAACCAGTGCCAGTCACAGTCGTACTGTGAGCACTTAACCAAAAGAGGGAAGTGGGGCCTGTCCTTACCATAAGTGCTGGACAGACAGTCTACTTCCAATTTTCCATCAAGGGCATAGCCCATTACAGCAACTTTAACTGCTGGCAAGGTCAAGAAAACCGCAGCAAGCTGTGACGTACCATAACATAGGAAAAATGGGGCGGGCGGGTGGGCAGCTCTTCCAGCGACTCTTCCAAAAGACCCAGAATTCCCTGGGGCACACGATTTTCTGAGCTCAGGCCCATCCCATCCCACGTGTCCCAACCAATTGTTCCCCTTTCATGTACCTAGCCATGCCCCCATCAGTCAAGGCTCTCTTTCCCTAGGAGGAGCTCAAGAGGCCTTCAATAGCAACACTGAAAAAGGTGGAGGGTACGGCATTATTATTAAAAAATTTTGCATGCATTCTTTAGAACAGCTATGCATGATGTCAAACCCAACGCCACCTTTCCAACAAATTTCAAATTGCAAGACCAAGCAGCAAATTATTATCTTCGTAAATAGTATTTATTAGTTATATTTTGATATTATGCCTACGGAGGCTCCTGAATTAGTATCTGGCACAACAGGGGGTTCCAACTACTACTGCTCTGTTTCTGGAATGCTTTCCTCTTTCCCATTCATTACACCAATGAATATGTCATTATTATTATAAGCGCATTGGCTAGAGAAGGCTTTCCCATTTCATAAGCCTAATATGCCTTGAGCATCTGTGTGTGATAAGTGCTGTCATAAACAAGAACTTCTTTTCAGGACCTTTTGTACACAATTTGAAATGGGAACAAAATGTTCTTAACGCAAAATGTTGACGTTGGGCCAATGTGATCTGTTTGCATCACGAATTACCCATTCTCAACAGGATGGTCCCATTGCAGTCCGGTTTTTAATGCACCACAATGGACCAAACATAGCTCCTAAGTTTAGGTAGTGTACTGCAATACATGGTGGGTGCATTCAGAAGATGCTCCACAGCACACCAAGTCACATAATGTATGGTGCTGTAGAGCACTGGTGTGAATAGGCCCTAAATAACCATTGGTAGTTGTCACTTGACCAGGCTAAGGTAGCTGGGGAAGTGATCTGCATTCAGGCGAGAGGCCCTGCACTATCAGAACCAGCATGCAGGCAGCTGAGCAGGAGCCTAGTAGCACACAGCTTCTCCAGAAGACTCCAAGGTACTATGGGGAGCCCGTCTCCAATTGCTACCAAAGTTCTACGGTTCCAGTGGGGTGGCCTCCCTGTGTCCTCCTAAGTTTAGCTAGTGTACTGCAATACATGGTGGGTGCGTTCAGAAGATGCTCCGCAGCACATCAAGTCACATAATGTATGGCGCTGCAAAGCACTGGTCTGAATGGGCCCTAAATAACCATTGGTGGTTGATGATGTACTTGTCACCTTACAAGGCTGAGGTAGCGGGGGGGCATTCAGGTGAGAGACTGTCAGAACCAACGTGCAGGAGCCTAGTAGCACACAGCTTCTCCAGAAGACTCCTAGGTACTATGGGGAGCCTGTATCCAATTGCTACCAAAGTTCTACAGTTCCAGTGGGGTGGCCTTCCTGTGTCCTCCAGGTCCTGGGTCTGCCATCATTTTACACCTTCCATTGGCCAGGCGCTGATGTAATTCTGCGCATATGTGCTGGTATTATTGTCTCTGCTCCATTCCTGGCATCTGTAAAATGCTGGGACTGTACACTGTTCTGATGTGCAGGGGCGGACTGACAACTCATGGGGCCCCCAGGCAATAGGAGATTATGGGGCCCCCAAGCAATCAGAGATTATGGGGCCATGCAGTATACACACACAGTATACAATCACACAGTATACACATACATGTACACACAGTATACACTGGGGCAGCTGTAATCTCTGCATTTTTAGACCAAAAGGATGTCGGTAAGAGACATTTCAGAAACGGATGTAAAAAAACACAGATTTTTACATACTGTCCCTGGTTTTACTGAGGCTGGCAAACCTGAGGGTGCCCCCCTAGTGGCCCGGGGCCCTCGGGAAGTGCCCGAGTGGCCGAATGGTCAGTCCGCCCCTGCTGATGTGTACAGATTTCAAAACATTGCTAGAAGGTTGTTTTCGTCGGAAGAAAACTTTTCTTTTCTTCTCTTCTCTACTGAAAGGCCCTATCTGCTAGCAAAGTACTCATAGGTGGCCTGTTTGTTTTAAGAGAAGCTTCTGATTCATGCATAAATTGGTACGAACAGACAAGGTAAACCCATGTATGGCTTTTCTGAGAGCAGTTACAAGTGCAGGCCATTAGAAATGCTTACGTGACCTGGAAGAGATTTCTAAGGAGAAAGGTGCAAAGAGCTGTCACTGCACATGTGCTGCCAACACCTGTTAACTAAGCTGACGAGAAGATCACAGGGGTCTCTGGAAGAATGTCAATGTATTCAACAAACAGCAGATGATGTTCTGCCTATCTGGATAGCAAGTCATTCCTTTTCTGATTCTTGGAGAGTATTATCCGTAACCAAAATGAACACAAATAGGAAGACTTCAGATCCTTCCACTGGGAATAATCAGGTCGCCAAACATTTGTCATTTGTCCAGTTTCTGAATATATATTTATTGTGACAATGCTGCTCTTTATCATAGTGTCAGGAGGATTTGATGTCACTGTGGGTTCTCACTAGGGATGAGCTGAACACCCCCCCCCCCCGGTTCGGTTCACACCAGAACTTGCGAACAGATGAAAAATTTGTGCGAACGCCGTTAAAGTCTGGGACATAAACGTGAAAAGTGGCTAATTTTAACCACTTAAGGACTGAGCCTCTTTCTGAGATTTGTTGTTTACAAGTTAAAAACTTTTTTTCTCTAACACCCTAGAAAATAAAATGGCAGTCGTTGCAATACTTTCTGTCACACCGTATTTGCGCAGCGGTCTTACAAGCGCACTTTTTTGGGAAAAAATACACTTTTTTTAATAAAAAAAATAAGACAACAGTAAAGTTAGCCCAATTTTTTATTTTTTTTTTTCAAAAAAAAATGTTATTGAATGTTTACAGTTGTACAATAATAGCAAAACTTTCAATACATATAGTACACATTGGTAGCAAAGAATTAACCATCAACAGTGGTGTACATAGCATTGTCAAAGTATAGTAAACTGTGTAAGAAATAAACCTGGTATCTATACGAAAATTAACCTAGACAGATAGTCTCGAAGATACCTGTAGCGATTCAGAACAGGATGAAGAGCCCAGTATCGGATTAACTAAAGGCGAATAGTAGGGTTCAAAGTCGAGTGGTGATGTGGGGTGAGCTTTGTGTGCACATGGGTAAAGCAATATCAAGCCGACCAACCATATCTCGCCCACATTCACCCCCTAGGGGATCTTGCTGTGAGTGTGGGCGAGGACACAATAGTTTCTGATGATTATGAAAGAGGCGGCTTGTCAGTAAGCGTGAGCATGTCTAGTATACCATCAACCAAACATGAGTCGTAGTCTATTGTGAGTAAGGGGTTAGTAATCTGAGTGGTAGGGGGAGTACAAGGGTAGGCTCAAGGTAAGAGATCAATAAGTCACAGGTAGGTATGTGAAGGTGGGATGGGAGGTTGGTGAGTGGGTCTAGAGATGTTGAAGAGAGGCATATGTCCAAAAAGTATCCAGTTAGAATGATCAAGGTATAGTCGGTGGGGTATGTATGGGGTCGGAAATGGTTGATGTGTCTTTGAAATGTTTTTTTTTTTTTTTTTATTGTGAAAGATATTGTTAATTGATACCCAACATGTCACGCTTCAAAATTGAGCCCGCTCGTGGAATGGCGACAAACTTTTACCCTTGATAATCTCCATATGCGACGTTAAAAAAATTCTACAGGTTGCATGTTTTAAGTTACAGAGGAGGTCTAGGGCTAGAATTATTTCTCTCACTCTACCGATCGCGGCAATACCTCACATGTGTGGTTTGAACATATGCATTCGCTTCTGCATGCGAGCTCGTCGGAACGGGGCGCGTTTAAAAAAAAAAGTTTTTTCTTATTTATTTTACCTTTTTTATTTTTTACTTTTACACTGTTTTAAAAAAAATAAAAATAAAATTGTCACTTTTATTTCTATTTTAAGAAATGTAAACATCCTTTGTACTAGAAAAAAAGCATGACAGGACCTCTTAAATATGAGATCTGGGGTCAAAAAGACCTCAGATCTCACATTTAGACTAAAATGCAATAAAAATTTTTTTTATTAATTATCATTTAAAAAAATGTCCCTTTTAAGAGCTGTGGGCGGAAGTGACGTTTTGACGTCGCTTCCGCCCAGCAATTGTATGGAGATGGGTGGGGGCCATCTTCCCCTCACTCGTCTCCATACCCAGCTAGCGACAGGACGCCATCCCCTCCGCCGCTGACGAAGGCTCCGGTAAGCAGCAGAGGGCACCGGATCGTGGCGGGAGGGGGGGCCCTCTCCCGCCGCCGATAAGTGATCTTGCGGTGAATCCGCCACAGAGACCACTTTTATCTTGTATCGGACCGCTCGCTGAAGGGGATACCGGAGGTATGGTAGCTATCTGCTGCCATAACAATGATATCCTCCTTCAAACAGCTGATGTAAAACTGCGGTGGGCAGTCCTTAAGTGGTTAGAGGCTTAAATGCAAGTTATTGTCATAAAAAGTGTTTGGGGACCTGGATACTGCCCCAGGGGACATGAATCAATGCAAGAAAAAGTTTTTAAAACGGCAGTTTTTTCAGGAGCAGTGATTTTAGGAATGCTTAAAGTGAAACAATAAAAATGAAATATTCCTTTAAATATCGTGCCTGGGGGGTCCCCTCAGTCTGCCTGTAAAATAGCGCATTTTCCCCATGTTTAGAAATGGACCGCAGCAAAATGACATTTCTAAAGTAAAAAATATCATTTAAAATTGCTCACGGCTGTAATGTATTCCCAGATCCCAGCAATATACATAAAGAAAAAACTGCGTGGGTCCCCCCCCCCCCAGTTCATACCAGGCCCTTTGGGTCTAGTATGGATATTAAGGTGAACTCCACGCCCATTTTTTTTTAAAAATGGCATGGGGGTCCCCCTCCAAAATCCATACCAGATGCTGTTTTTTTCTTAATTCTGTCATAGGGCTCCCTTTTAACCACTTCAATACACTGTATTATATATTGTACACTGCACTATATACCCTGCACTGTATTATATATACTACACTGAGTGCACTATATACTCTGAACTGCAGTATATCTACTATACGGACTGCACTATATACTCTGAACTGCAGTATATATACTATGCGGACTGCACTATATACTCTGCTGAAAAATTGGGCCTTAGGTGTTGGTGGTAGCAGAACACGGTAACCCCTCACACTTACTCTTGTTGGGCGCAGGAACGGTCCCTGCTGTTAAATATTATTTCAAAAATTGTAATTGCATGCCCCTGTTAAACAGGGGAAGAAACATTGGGCTGCTGGCCCTCTTTTAGTGGCCTGTGAGCGTCTGCCTCTCCTTGGAGGCCTTCCGGACATGATGGGTATTTTTTTTTTTTAACACCACACTACACTGTATTATATACTGTGGACTGAAGTGTATTTGAAACTGTACACAATGTATTATATACTGTGTACACCGCCTGCACTGTATTAGAAACTGTACACCGCCGAATGCACTGTATATATACTGTAGGCTACGCTGAATGCAGAGTGTATGTGTATATATTTATATATATATATATATATATATATATATATATATATATATATATATATATATACTAGTAGACTGTATGTATATATACCAGTATATCAAATATACTGCCTGTACTTACTGAATATAGATAGATAGATATATCTCAAATACACTGCCACTAACTAACTAATCTGCCTGCCTAATCTAGCTCAATCTTTCTATCTCCATCCACTATAACACACTATACCGGCGCTGTGTAAGCAGCCTTATATAGTGTGGGGCATAGACTTAGTCCCCCTGAGCCATGATTGGCCAAAGGCCATTTTCAAAAATGTAACTTGTTCTGGCTGCATTTCACTTGCACCCACCCAGTCAATTTTATTGATGGCTTTTTATCATTTTTGGAGGACAGAAGGCATCTTACAGCATCTTCACTTCTTCTAAGGTGACCATAGGCACGTGGTCTCCTTCTTTGTTTATCTTCAGAATGTTCAGGTACTCCCAAATTCTCTAAATCCAACCAAAATTCTTCATATTGCACACGAAATGCCGAGTGGCCTCTATGACCAACACTACAGGACGTGAAGGATTGTGGGGGGGGGGGGGGGGAGAGTAGTCATTAGACATTGCCCATGGAGACAAATGTTAAAACTCTCATAGTAAAACGTTTTGGGAATACCCAAGCATGAACCTGGAGATATTTGCCTAAAGACCTGGCACCAATATACTGTAGAATTGTGGGCCCATGAGTACACCTTAACTATACTTTATTCATACGCATGGAAAGTACCAGAATATACAGCACACTGAATTTGATGGTGTTGTACAGGAAGGATTCTTTTAGCAAGAAAGGTTTGTTCATTTTTTTATGCGTTTTTTTTAACCTGCATTGTACAGACTCTACAGCAGGGGTCTCAAACTGGTGGCCCTCCTGCTGTTGAGAAACTACAAGTCCCATAAGGCTTGGCAAGACTGACAGTTACAAGCATGACTCCCACAGGCAGAGGTGTGATGGGACTTGTAGTAGTTTCACAACAGCTGGAGGGCCGCCAGTTTGAGACCCCTACAGTGTATCCAAACCCAAAACAAAATTACAATGTATTGTAGTGGCTGCATTAGTTTTATTTTTTCATTTATTCCCTTTATTTTCACCTGGTGATCCTGCTAGTAACACACTTCCTGTCCCAAGGTAAAACAATAAAAAGGAATTAGTCACTTCTGGTTTTGTTCCTTTGTTAACTGGCCAATAAAGCAGCCCACTGCATCTGTCTCCCCATAGAGGACCAGTTACTATGGGTGACTAGACTCTGTTCCAACACCCGGCTCCTACTTTGAACTCTGGACTCCTGGTGTAGGTTCCAAAAAGGAATTAGTCACTATATTCTGGTTTTGTTCCTTTGTTAACTGTAATCAGGCCACTTTGTGGTTAAAATCATTGAGAAGATGGCTTATTATGTTTTGGAGTGACAGAAGGCATCTTACAGCATCTTCACTTCTTCTAAGGTGACCATAGGCACGTGGTCTCCTTCTTTGTTTATCTTCAGAATGTTCAGGTACTCCCAAATTCTCTAAATCCAACCAAAATTCTTCATATTGCACACGAAATGCCGAGTGGCCTCTATGACCAACACTACAGGACGTGAAGGATTGTGGGGGGGGGGGGGGGGGGAGAGTAGTCATTAGACATTGCCCATGGAGACAAATGTTAAAACTCTCATAGTAAAACGTTTTGGGAATACCCAAGCATGAACCTGGAGATATTTGCCTAAAGACCTGGCACCAATATACTGTAGAATTGTGGGCCCATGAGTACACCTTAACTATACTGTATTCTTGCGTATGGAAAGTACCAGAAAATACAGCACACTGAATTTGATGGTGTTGTACAGGAAGGATTCTTTTAGCAAGAAAGGTTTGTTCATTTTTTTTTTTATGCGTTTTTTTTAACCTGCATTGTAAGATGCAGACTCTACAGCAGAGGTCTCAAACTGGTGGCCCTCCAGCTGTTGAGAAACTACAAGTCCCATAAGGCTTGGCAAGACTGACAGTTACAAGCATGACTCCCACAGGCAGAGGTGTGATGGGACTTGTAGTAGTTTTGCAACAGCTGGAGGGCTGCCAGTTTGAGACCCCTGCTCTACAGTGTATCCAAACCCAAAACATAATTACAATGTATTGTAGTGGCTGCATTAGTTTTATTTTTTCATTTATTCCCTTTATTTTCACCTGGTGATCCTGCTAGTAACACACTTCCTGTCCCAAGGTAACAATGCTGACTTACCCCACTGCATCTGTCTCCCCAGAACAGGTGTAGGAAACCCTAAGTAAAAAGGAATTAGTCACTTCTGGTTTTGTTCCTTTGTTTACTGGCCAATAAAGCAGCTGATCAAACCAATCTTGGTTTGATCAGATGCTTTGGAAGGAAGGAGGAGTGATCTGGGGTCTAATAGAAGTCAGATTTTTCCATAGAGGACCAGTTACTATGGTGACTAGACTCTGTTCCAACACCCCGCTCCTACTTTGAACTCTGGACTCCTGGTGTAGGTTCCAAAAAAGCTTGTCTTTGCTTGCGTTCCTATGAAGATACATTGATAAGAACTGTACTCCAAACTATATTCTTCTAAATCACTTTAATAAGTGTTCCAAATAAACCATCACCTTAACGCGTTTCACCACATAGTGGTATGAGCACAAAGATGTAATCAGGCCACTTTGTGGTTAAACGCATTGAGAAGATGGCTTATTTTGGTGGAAACCTTATGGATGTGACCTATTGTGGATGACTTGGTAAAGAGACTTCGAAGAATACAGGTTGGATCTGAGGTGAGGCTTGGCTAAGGAACAACACTGTATGACAAATTGTGCATGTGCGTGGGACATCAGGGAAGGAGAATTTTTAATTTTTAATACCCGCTCAAAAAACAGTAAGAGAAACAAGTTTGGGGGTTAATTATCTACAACTTGCACACAGGTGTAAGCCTAGATTATAGGCTACCTGTAGGTACAAGAAATATCTCCTATGGTGTAGGTATAGGAGATATTTGAACGACGTTTCGCTGCTATGGGCAAATCACAGCGCCGCAGCGGCAGCGTGATTGGCCGGACAGGATACCGGAAGTAATTTTCATCTGTCTGAGGGGGAGACGTGGGCGGCTTTGGGGCCACCGATCTAAGGTTAAGTGATGCATAATGAGCTAGTATGCTAGTCATATACTAGGCTCATTATGGCTTTGTCTTGCACGGGTTTTACTACCACTTTAAACCACCTCAGTATATGCCATGCCATTTTACAGCTTTCAGCGCTGTCGCACCTAGTACAACACGAAAGTGTTATAATTTTTTCACACACTCTGCGTTTTTTTATTTTTTACCCAATAAAACAAAAAAAAAACTATATTTTTTTACATTTCCACTATACTAAATATCCCCAAAAATTATAATAAATAAAAATTATTTGCCTCAGTTTCGGCCGATACGTATTCTTTCTAATATTTTTGGTAAAAAGGCGCAATTAGCGATTATTGATTTAGTAATAGCGTTTACAAAATAGGGGATAGTTTTATTAGCATTTATTATTTAATATTTTTTTTTTTTTTACTAGTTAATGGCGGCGATTCTGCGATTTTTTTTTTTTTTGTGACTGCGATGGCGTTTTACACATTTTTGGCACCATTGTCATTTATACATGCATATCAGTGCCTATATTAAAGTGGCACCTGTATAAATGGACAGTGAAGGAACTCACTAGGGGGCGGGGGAGGGGTTAATTATGTTCCCTGGGAGTGGTGGGGGGAGGGGATCACAAGGGGGAGGAGACCGGATCGGTGTTTCTCTGTACAGAGAGACATACAGGTTGTGTTAGTACAGTTCTTATCAAAGCTACCTATTGTGGATGACTTAGTAAAGAGACTTCGAAGAATACAGGTTGGAGTACAGTTCTTATCAATCTATCTTCATATGGTGACTATACTGTCATAACTATTTGATGACTTAGTAATTGGAGAACCGGTCTGACCCGATCTGATGTGATTTAGTATTAAAAGCATTGCTTGTAAATCTAATTACAAAGTAATTACTATTGTATTATTCAACACTGTATCAACCGTGTCTTTCATATCCGCTCACGGCACAGTCCTGAGTTCTCGCGATATTAGTCTCATTCGACGATTCCTGATATGCCCCATGTGACCTTACACGTCACAGTGGGTGTAAACATTGGGACATCATGGCGTTTTATCAAAACAATGGTACACTGCAGTGGGACATGGTTGTCATGGTGATCCCAAAACTAGAGTGAGGCTTGGCTAAGAACCCCAATGTGCATGCGCGAGATTACAGATCAGACTAGCAGAAAGGGCAGGAGTAAATTGCTAGACAGACTCGGAAGACAGTAGTTAAAATGGAGCTGCCTTTTCCCAGGAAGGAGAATTTTTAAACCCGCTGCAAAACAGTAATGCCCCGTACACACGGTCAGATATTCCAATGGAAAAATCTGATCGGACCATGTTGTCGGAAAATCCGCCCGTGTGTGTGGGCTCCATCGGACTTTATCCATCTGAACTTCCAATGGAAAAAATTTGAGATCCTGCTCTCAAATTTTCCGACAACAAAATCCGATCGGACTTTTCCGATCGTGTGTAGAGAATTCCGACGGACAAAGTGCCACGCATGCTCAGATCAAATTACGAGACCAAAGCTATTGGCCACTAGCCTATACGTAGTTCCGTCGTACGCAATGAACGTCACCACGTTCAGAATGATCGGATTTTCCGAGAACTTTGTCCGACCGTGTTTTTTTGCAACACCAGTGTTGGAAAAAATCCGACAGATTTTGTGGTCGGAATTTCCGACCGTGTGTACGGGGGCTAAGAGACACAAGATTGGGGGTTATTATTAATGTATAATGCTATACTAGCTTATTTTAAAAAAACAGCTTCATAAGGAGAGAGTTTACTTCCTCTTTAAGTTGCAGTTCAGTGAGTAAAATAAGTATTTGATCCCCAAGCAAAACATGACTTGGTACTTAGTGGAGAAAGCCTTGTTGGCAAGCACAGACACAAAATTGAGGGGCCAATGGACGGGGCCATGTATTGTAAAATCTTGGATGAGAACTCAGCCAGAACACTGAAGATGGGTCAGGGATGGGTCTTCCAGCATGACAATGACCCAAAACATACCGCCAAGGCAACAAAGGTGTGGCTCAAGAAGAAGCACATTAAAGTCATGGAGTGGCCAAGCCAGTCTCCAGACCTTAAGCCTATAGAAGATTTATGAAGGGAGCTAAAACTTCGAGTTGCCAAGAGACAGCCAAGAAACCTTAAGGATTTAGAGAAGATCTGTAAAAAAGAGTGGACCATAATCCCTCCTGAGATGTGTGCAAACCTGGTCACCAACAACAAGAAACGTCTTACCTCTGTGCTTGCCAACAAGGGTTTCTCCACCAAGTACTAAGTCATGTTTTGCTTGGGGATCAAATACTTATTTTACTCACTGAATTGCAACTTAATTTATAACATGTGTATCTGGATTTTTGGTTGATATTCTGTCTCTATTGTCTAAAATGCACCTATGATAACAATTATAGACCCTTCATTTCTTTGTAAATGGGCAAACTTACAAAATCTGCAGGGGATCAAATAATATTTGATCAATGTTTCATTGAATTAAAATCTGTCTACTATTAGAACACTCAGGTATAAGTAGAGACACTTCCTCCTGTGCAGGACAGAGAAGTCATTAGTGAGGGAAAAGACATGTATTTGGATTTAACCGGTTCCCGACCGGCGCACGACAATATACGTTGGCAGAATGGCACGGACAGGCAGGAGGGCGTTTATATAAGTCCCTCCTTAATGCCGTCCATGCCATTGGGAGCGCAGCGGGAGCGGCTTGCTCCCGCGCCGGTCGGGACCCCCGTGAGTCCGGTTGCGGGTCCCGCGGACTCGATCGCCGCGGGGACACCCGCGATCGTCTCACGGGAAGGCTGAACGGGGAGATGCGGAAATACACAGCATCTCCCCATTCTGCCTAGCAACTAGTGACGCCGATCTCTGCTCCCTGTGATTGGAGCAGAGATCAGCATTCACTAGCTGACAGCCACGCCCCCCACAGTAAGAAACACACCCCTAGGCATACTTAACCCCTACACTGCCCCCTCGTGGTTAACCCCTTCGCTGCCAGTGTCATTTATACAGGAATCAATGCATTTAAATAGCATTGATTGCTGTATAAATGACAATGGTCCCAAAAATGTGTCAAAAATGTCCGATGTGTCCGCCATAATGTCGCAGTCACAATAAAAATCGATGATCGCCGCCATTACTAATAAAAAAAATTGATAAAAATGCTATAAAACTATCCCCTATCTTGTAAACGCTATAACTTCTGCGCAAACCAATCAATAATCGCTTTTACCAAAAATATGTAGAAGAATACGTATCGGCCTAAACTGAGGAAAAAAATGTTTTTTTTTTTATATATTTTGGGGGATATTTATTATAGCAAAAAATTGTCGCTCTTTTTTGTTTATAGCGCAAAAAATAAAAACCGCAGGGGCGATCAAATACCACCAAAAGAAAGCTCTATTTGTGGGAAAAAAAGGACGTCAATTTTGTTTGGGAGCCACGTTGCACGACCGCGCAATTGTCAGTTAAAGCGACGCAGTGCCGAATTGCAAAAAGGGGCCTGGTCCTTTGGCTGCAAATTGGTCCGGTCTGAAAGTTGTTAAGCAGCGATTTGCCAAGATTTGGACTAATTTCAACCTCCCTGTACTGCGTCCTATTTGGCTCTAGTTATCAGTCAAGAATATTTATAATAAAACCTGAATTGCAGGTAGGACGATCAAATGAATTTTTCTGTAATAACAATGTATACTGTGTATAGTAGACTGAGGGGTGGAGAGGAAATACACTGTGTCTGAGCACCACAGACCAAAAACACAGTTTTCATTCATTTTTAATATTCAAATCAAAACACTCCTCTAGCATTTCTGGCCGTAGCCATCTTGAGTAAGGGCGGATGATTTGTGTAGTATTTACTTCCTGGAATCCATCTGCCCCTAGTTCAGGCATGCAGGCAGGAGGGTGTGCTTAGCTGAGAAATCCCCTCCTTCCCTTCTGAAGACTCCTGGGATTTATGACCTCATTTTGGCCTAGGCCAGAAACCAGGAAATAACTGAAGAAATGTAAAAAAAAAAGCTTAAAACCAGTAAATATAACATACATTCGTATCTATTTACTAATGCTAGCAGTATGAGGATTAAAAATATTCAATGTTGATTGAAAGAGTGAAGTCTGCTTTAACCACTTAACGACCGCCCACTGCAGATATACTGCAGCAGGGTAGCCGCTCTGCGCTAGATCACGTTCCTAGTATGTGATCTGACACCTCCAGGTCTGAGGCGCGTGCGCTGACTGCGACCTGCTCCCACTGTGATTATACACAGGGGGAGTCCAGCGGCGGTTATCGCGGACTCGATGTCCGCTGGCACCCGCCAGCTACACAGGACACAGGCAGATTGGCAAACTGCCTATGTACACAAGGCAGATTGTTGTTCTGTCAGAAGGGAAGTCATTGATCCTCTGTTTCTGCAAAGCAGAAGCACAGATCTTTGCCTTCCCCTAGTCAAAGCATCTCCCACACAGTGAGTAAGCACAACTTATGCTGGCCATACACTATACAAAAAATCAGACGAAATTCGGTCATTAGACAGTTCGTTCGTTTTTTCTGGACAGTTAATGGGCACAAAATCAATAATCGTTTGGACGTTTTTGAGCCAAAAAAAAACGAAGGACAACGAAGGACAAGTTTGGAAATTTTCTGCCGAACGAACGATAAATTGAAAGGTTAATGTGTTTCCCGTCCGACCTGTCTGCACTAGGTATATGTAAAAAAGCGAACATAAAATGTATTTATTTATGGCCACTGAACGATTTATCGGTCATTACATGATGGCACCATCGTTTGCACTCGCGGCCGAATGTTCGTTTTTCGAAAATGGGTTCGGCCGATTTTTTGTATAGTGTATGGCCGGCATAAGGCACACAGTTAACCCTTTGATCACCCCTGATGTTAACCCTTTCCAAACCAGTGTCATTAGTACAGAGACAGTGCATATTTTTTTGGCACTGATCACTATATTAGTGTCACTGATCCCCAAAAAGCGTCCACTGCAATATCGCAGTCCCACTATAAAAATAAATAAAAATATCCCATAGTTTGTAGACGCTATAACTTTTGCGCAAACCAATCACTATATACAGAATACATATTGGCCTAAATTGATGAAGAAATTCGATTTTTTTTTTTAATTTTTTTATTGGGGATGTTTTATAGCAGAAAGTAAAAATTTTGTCTTTTTTTGTTTATAGCGCAAAAAATAAAAACCACAGAGGTGTTCAAATACCACCAATAGAAAATGCTATTTGGGAGGAAAAAAGGACAAAAATTTTATTCGGGTATATCGTCACACGACCGCGCAATTATCAGTTAAAGTAACGCAGTGCCGTATGGCAAAAAATGGCCTGGTCCTGTAACCCTTCCGGAGATCAAGTAGTACTTTTACCAGTTGTTTTTTTTTTTTCGGTACTTCAAACAAAATATAATGCATATTAGGTAGGTCTAGGTGTAAAGTTGATCATACATTCGGGCTGTGGGTGGCCCTGTCGGCACCTTCCCACCCTGCTTCCTTTGATCTGAATATTGAGGGGGACGTTCAGAAAATTGTCAGCCAAACAGAGGCTTCATCTGATCACATCAGCCACTGTTTATTACCTGCAGCTGTCAGAATAGAACAGTCGGCCTCAGAGCCATACAATATGGGGACGCCACACAACAGCAACTCAGCATGTTTCGTCACAATCGGGGATAACGACGTGAGATTGTGACGAAACGCTCGTAGCGAGGTTGACGTGCTGACGTCATCGCGCTTACTCAGTGGACGAGTGTTCGCTCAGTGGATGGGTGTTCGCTGTGCCCGGCTGTATTTTATGACCGTTTTTATCTTCTTATTTGTAAGTGCAATCCTTTATTCCATTAAATTCTTTTTGGTATAGTATACACTATGGAGTCTCTCTTTATATTTTTTGGGAAATACCTGAACTTGCTCCTTGAAGGCCGATGCTCGAGTTTCCTGGGCTATTTGGTGTTCATTCTAAGTTCCTTCCCAATACTAGTGTTGGATTACCATCTTCTTTTTTGGATAAAGGCCCTGGCTGGGTATTTAGCCGCAGGCTCCCTAAAGCTTGCCTTCTGGTAAGCACACAATTCATTTGGTGGAGGTGTCGTCCATTGGTGTTTTATCATAAGAACTCACCTTATGTGCCATATATGGACTATTCATTTATCACTTATGTCATTCATGCAAACCATTGATTTGGACCATTTTAGTATATACATTTTTTTAGTCATGTTTCTTTTCAGCGCTGCTACTTTGTATTATTTCCTGATAGAACAGAGCCTTGGGGGCACTCTGCACATGCTCAGTTTGGTGTGTATTGTTAGAGAGCTTTTTTTTTTTTATTGGGAGGGTGCATGTGATCAGCACAGGGCCAATCAGCACTGTCCAGACAGAGGATCAGGGGTCCTGCAGCCTCATAGGAGAGTGAGAGGAGAATGAAAACTCCTCCTACAAGCTGTAACCAGACACTGATAGAAGTCATGAGACTGCTATATACTGCTGATGAAAAAAGTTATTTAGCCATTTATATTTACTTAAAATAATTGCATTTCCATGTTCTGTGTACTGTGGGCGACCAGATATAGTGAATGCAGGCTCCTGGGTTTAGTAACACCTTTAATCATAGAGATTCCTCCATCCTCGCTGTTTAGCATGGATGTAGGAATAGGTAGATGTACGAAAGAAACCTTTTAGCTTAATCTTTTTACATGCAGCTGTCATGTGACCGATTAGACCAATGTGACCAATTCCCTATATAATCTTTGATAGATAAGAGGCTCTTGCTGGGATCGTGATCTTTAGAGATCACACAGTTGAGCACGTAAAGTTCGCATAAAGACGTAGCTTACAGCAGATAATCAGCAGCAGGGGATCAGTTAAATTGATCGGTTTGCTCCTCTTGACTTCAGATGTTGAAAAGCATTATGGGAGATAAAGTCTGTCTGTAAGAACGACACAATAATTCATAATTCGCAGATGCTAGAGAAGTTTGGTCTCTAGAAGGAGATGAGAGATGAAGCATGGACCTTAGATCCTAATGGCTGCAATCTGAAGGCATTAGACTTCTCTAGAAAATCAACAGAAAACATATTACATGACAATGGATTTCTTCAATGGATTCTACTGGGGATCTTCGTAGTGGTATAACCCAGAAAAATGTAATACATTGTTGCTGACCAGTCCGATGTGTCTGCATTCGTTTTTTTTTTTCTTTTGGCGATTTTTCCTTTATATTCGCTTGGTGATTATTTGGCCAGTGGAGAAACAAATGATTTGATCCCCTGCAGATTTTGTAAGTTTGCCCACTTACATAGATATATTTTAAATGATAGAGACAGAATATCAACCAAAAATCCAGAATAAAACACATGATACAAATGTTATAAATGGAGTTGCCATTCAGTGAGTAGAAATAAGTATTTGATCCCCAAGCAAAACATGACTTAGTACTTGGTGGAGAAACCCTTGTTGGCAAGCACAGAGGTAAGACATTTCTTGTAGTTGGTGACCAGGTTTGCACACATCTCAGGAGGGATTTTGGTCCTCTCTTCTTTACAGATCTTCTCTAAATCCTTAAGTTTCATCTCCCTCCATACATTTCCTATAGGATTAAGGTCTGGAGACTGGCTAGGCAACTCCATGACCTTTAATGTGCTTCTTCTTGAGCCACTCCTTTGTTGCTTTGGTGGTATGCTGGAAGACCCATCCATGACCCATCTTCAGTGTTCTGGCTGAGGGAAGAAGGTTCTCATCTAAGATTTTATAATACATGGCCCCGTCCATTGGCCTCTCAATGCGGAAAAGTCGGCCTGTACCTTTAGCAGAGAAACAGCCCCAAAGCATCACGTTTCCATCTCCGTGCTTGACTATAGAGATGGTGTTCTTAGGGTCATAGTCAGCATTTTTCTTTCTCCAAACACGACGAGTCAAGTTAATGCCAAAGAGCTCAATTTTGGTCTCATCTGACCACAGCACTTTCTCAGAATCCTTCTCTGAATCATTTGGAATTTTAGATGTTCATTGGCAAACTTCAGACGAGCCTGTACATGTGCCTTCTTGAGGAGGGGGACCTTGTGGGTGCTTCAATCCATGGCGTATTGTGTTACCAATTGTTTGATTGGTGGCTGCCTTGACATTCACAAGCTATAGAAGTTATAGACCAGTGATTCTCAACAAGGGTTCCGTGGAACCCTAGGGTTCCTCCAGAGGTTCCTTCAGCATTGGGCCATTTCTGCCTCTCGGATAAGTTCCCTCAGACACCATTGATCTTTTTAACTATCTGTAAGGAGGTAATGTCCCAATGACCACAGGTGTAAGCACCATACTTCAAATTTTTATCAGGGGTTCCCCGGGACTGGAGAACTTTTTCAAGGGTTCCTCTGTGTTGAAAAGGTTGAGAAAGGCTGTTATAGACCCTTCATTTCTTTGTAAGTGGGCAAACTTACAAAGTTTGCAGGGGATCAAATAATAATTTTCCCCACTATAACACACTTCCTGTCTTAAAGTGTCTCCACTCTGGATGAAGGAACAACGGAGACACCTTTGGACAGCAGCATTGTCAGTCTGGGGGGAGATCGCTGTTAAGGCGGCCATATGTAGATCAAAATTTGGCTCATTCAGCAGGGACCCATTCACGCCTATGGTCAGCTGTACTCAGCCTCATTACATCCTGGGCACCAGAAATGAACAGTTAGCCAATGAACAGTAAAAGGGCAAATTAAGTTTAGTGGTAAAAAATCTAAGGTTATGCCTCCAGGCATCAGGCTATTCGTTGCCTCTTATACATTGAATGTACAGCTAAGCAGGACAGAGAAGGAGGGGAATTTATTAATACGGGTTAATAATCAACACAGCAGCCGCACTCAGTGCTAAGCAAAGCAAAGCTGCAAAAGCAAAAGGTGTATAGAAAGGGAAATGAAAATATGTGATGACAATATAGTAGTGCCTCTATATAAATCACTTTGTAAGGCCACATCTGGAATATTTTGGGAATTGCATTGCAAAAAGGAATATTTGAGAGAATTCAAAGACCATCGAATAAATTAATAAATGAGATATAAACTGTTACAACAAAGGATTAGAAAACAGTTTTGGGGGAAAAAAAGACATTGTAGTCTTTCTACAGCAGGGCTGGGGTGTGAGAGAAAGAAGCGGTACAAGGAGCCAATCAGTTCATGTGCTGATAAGAAGTGTGCGGATAAGAGGAGAGAGTAGAGAAACAGATGAGCACATCACTGTGCTGCTTCTTCTTTCACTGTCCAGTCACAGGCTGGGGCAGGTCAAGGACAGCCCGGGCTCAAAGAAAGTGGGTTAAATGATGCTGGCCAAAAACTGTCTTTGTTGGTTTATCTTTTAATGGGTTAATTAGTTTTATTTTGTTTTTTAGCTGTTTTTTCTAGCTGGAGCTCTGTTTTAAATCTAGTAAAGACTAATGCCGCGTACACACGAACGGAAATTCGGCCAGGAAAAGACCTATGAGAGCCTTTGGTCAGAAAATGCAACCGTGTGTATGCTCCATCAGACTTTTGCTGGCCGAATTTCCGCCAGCAAAAGATTGAGCAGGTTCTCAATTTTTCGGTCGAAAAAAGTTCTGATCAGAAATTCCGATCGTCTGTAGCAATTCCGACGCGCAAAATTCCTACGCATGCTCGGAAACAATTGGATAGATGCTCGGAAGCATTAAACTTTATTTTCTCGGCTCGTCGTAGTGTTGTACTTCACCGCGTTCTTGACGGTCGAATGTTCAGCAAATTTTTGTATGACCGTGTGTATGCAAGCCAAGCTTGAGTGGAATTCCGTCGGAAAACCCATCCAAGATTTTTCCGATGGAAAATCCGCTTGTGTGTTAATACAAGATTTTGGCAAATTAACTTTTCATCCCAAGAACTATAGAAAAGACAAGGGGACATTAGTTGGAACAGTTAGTTAGAGATATGGCATGGACACAAATTCTGGTGACAATCAAGGATTCTTTCACTTTGGAGGGATTTCATCTCACTTCCTGTTTTGGATATGGGACAGGAAGTGAAGGGAAATCTTCCAAATAAGACATACATGGGAAAAAAATGATAGGGGTTATAACCCTCCCTTACGCTATCCAAAATAAGGTTTATGTTTCAGTTGTTCTTTAACTACTTTCCGACAGCGCCACGCAGATATACTGCTCTGCATTGGATCACATATCTGATACGTGAGCAGCACCTTTGGGTTGGGTTGACGTGTACACCCGCCGCCCTGGCTGTGCTGTGATTTGTTACAGCACAAGCCAATCAGCGGCTGCCATCCAATGACTGATCGGCTCCGTCATTCAGGGAAGGAAGCTCTGTGTTGTAAACGACAC
Source organism: Lithobates sylvaticus (assembly GCA_028564925.1). Taxonomy (NCBI): domain Eukaryota; kingdom Metazoa; phylum Chordata; class Amphibia; order Anura; family Ranidae; genus Lithobates; species Lithobates sylvaticus. Next base: position 56,260,517 of record CM053037.1, read on the forward strand.
AGAGCTCCGAACACTGACAGGTTATCTTGCTGTTTCTTCATTCCCTGCAAAGCAGGAAAAAAACAGCAAGATTGCTTAGTAAAAGCATCACATAACATACACAGTAAACATTGTTAGACACACATTTAACCCCTTGATTGCCCCTAAATGTTAACCCCTTCCCAGCCAGTGTAATTAGTACAGTGACAGTGTATAGTATTAGCACTGATCACTGTATTAGTGTCACTAGAGATGTCAGTGTCAGTTAGTGTACACCCCAGCCAGCATCAGCTAGTCTCTTATTATTATCCGCCACCCTATTATGGTCCCACTATAAGGGGATGATCACCGCCAATACTAGTATAATTATTATTTTTTTTTATTCCAGTATATATCCCAGACGCTATAACTTTCATGCAAACAAATAATATATGCTTATTGGGATTTTTTTTTTTTTTTACCAAAGATCTGTAGCAGAATACATTTTGGCCTAAATTTATGAAGAAATTAGATTTTTTTAACCGGTTCCCGACCGGCTTACGTCTATATGCGGGGAGCAGAATGGCTCCCCTGCGTAAACCCCTACAGATACAGGGTTCCTTTAAGAGTGGCCGGTGTTCGTAATCTTGTGCACAAGCGCCAGCACAGGGATTTGTGTGTGTAAACACACAAATCCGGGTGCTGTCAGAGGAGAGGAGACATGTCGTTTGTTCCTACTATGTAGGAACAGCGATATGTCTCCTCTCCTACTCAGTCCTATCCCCATACAGTGAGGGAACACACATTTAACACCTTGATCGCCCCCTAGTGTTAACTTCTTCCCTACCAGTGTCATTTACACAGTAATCGGGTCATTTTTATAGCACTGATCGCTGTATAAAATGTCAATGGTCCCAAAAATGTGTCAAAAGTGTCCAATCTGTCTGTCACAATACCGCTAAAAATCGCTGATCACCGCCATTACTAGTGAAAAATAATAAAAATGACATAAAAATGCCATAAATCTTTCCCATAGTTTGTAGATGCTATAACTTTTGTGCAAACCAAACAATATATGCTTATTGCGATTTTATTTTATTTTTTTACCAAAAATATGTACAAGAATATATATTGGCCAAAACTGACGAAGAAAGTTATTTTTTAAAAAACATTTTAGGTATATTTATTATAGCAAAAAGTAAAAAATATTGTTTTTTTTTTTTTTTTTTCAAAATTGTCGCTCTTCTTTTTTTGTGTATAGCGCAAAAAAAAAAAAACGCAGAGGGGATCAAATAGCACCAAAAGAAAGCTCTGTTTGTGAGAAAAATGACCGCACAATTACCAGTTAAATCGACGCAGTGCTAAATTGTAAAATGTCCTCTGGTCAAGAAGGGGGTAAAACCTTCCGGAGCTGAAGTGGTTAAATTTGTTATTGGATATGTTTTATAGCAGAAAGTAAAAAATATATATACAGTGGAACCTCGGATTGCGAGTAACGCGGTTAACGAGCGTTTCGCAATACGAGCACTGTATTTTAAAAAATCGTAACTCGGTTTGCGAGTGTTGTCTCGTAAAACTAGCATGATTCAGGCCAAAGCGGTGTGCAGTACCGCGTTTGGCCTGAGGTGGGGGGGGCGCCGGAGCCGAACATCGCCGATCAGCGCCGTTTGGAAATGCACGGAAGGGCTCGAGGACAGATCTACTGACCTCGGTAAATCTCTGGAACAAAGTCATTCCGAGGTTTGCCGAGGTGTCCTCTGGCCTTTTCCACCGTTTCCAAGACTCTCCGGCGCCCCCCCCGGCTCTGGCTGCATGCGGTATTGCATGTCATTGACGTCAATGCGGAACAAATTATTTTCGTTTCCATTGACTTCAATAAAGAAACTCGCTTTGATATGCGAGTACTTTGGATTACGAGCATTCTCCTGGAACGGATTATACTCGTAATCCAAGGTTCCACTGTATATTTTTTTCAATATTTTCCGTCTTTTTTTCGTTTATATTGCAAAAAATATATAACGGTAGTGGTGATCAAAAACCACCAAAGCTCTATTTATGTGAAAAAATTATATTAATTCAGTTTGGGTACAACGCTGCATGACCGCGCAATTTTCCAGTTAAAGTAGCGCAGTGCCTAATAGCAAAAAGAATGGTCTGGTCATGAAGCAGGTAAACTCTTCCGGAGGTCAAGTGGTTAAGTCTACTATGAAAGTCATATAGTGAATGGGCAACTTGTGCAGTTCAACATGCAAACAACATACCATTGTAGAGATTTATAATGTGCAACCTGTTCGTCAGTAGCTATTCAAAACTTGCTTATCAGTGTTAGAAAGTTGGAAGTATCTGTCATTCTTGTCATAGGACATGGGCACTTTTCCACATTAATGATACTTTAGACAGCCAAAGGTCAGCTTCGTGTGGGTGTTGGTTCGGCTGATATTACACTGTAGCATTGTTTCAAAGGCTTCCTTGTCATTCACAAATCCTGGCCACAGGGTGACAGAACTGTCATCTGCATCTCAATTCCACTCCCAAAGTAACATTTTGACTAGACTTATGCAACTTTTTTTACATGGTGTGTGCAGTTAAAGTGAACCTGTGCAAGCTTAAGGCCCCTTTCACACTCGTGCGACCTCGCCGCGATTCGCGGCCACGATTTTGCTGCGATTTCAAGGAATGCCTGTGTAAGTGGCATCAAAATCGGAGTGCAGGGACTACTCTGAAGTCGGAACCACTTGAAGTCGTACTAATATGAATGGCTGTCATTGGAAATCATGGGGGACGACTTGTCATACTACTTTGCAGTCCCAAATCGTGGGATAAGTCGTATAAGTGTGAAAGGGGCCTTAGTAACAGGTTCCTTTCCTGCCTAGCCTTTCTTCTGTATTGTCCTTCAAGCCTCCTGGTGAGACCCTCAAGAGAACCAAAAATTTAGTAGCTGGTACTTCCAAGTATAATGAATCATGTGACACTGATGGTGCTTGGTGATTGGCCCAGTGCTATCACATGAGGTTGAGGAGACTTTCCTAAGCCCTTTATAAGCTCCAGTTGGGATTGTCTCAGTCTACACGAGGCGGCTTCTTCTTGCTTCCGAGTGTAAACGGAAGTAGGAAAGTGAGGCTGCAGTCACGCTTGAGCATCTTTGGGTATTTTTTGGCAGGTTTTGCAGGCGTCTGATGTTTGAGCGGTACTTTCAATTTCTTTGGGTCAATGGAATGCTAATTACTAGTGAATAATATATCCAACAAATTGCATCATGGATGTATGGGAGTTTCCGGCCCCAAATATAATTCAAACAGAAAATGTATATAAAAACTGTTTATTACACCTTTATTACAACACATAAAAACATATCTCAAAGCATACACTGTAGACTTATGCCGCGTACACACGGTCGGAATTTCCGATGGAAACAGTCTGATGGGAGCTTTTCATCAGATTTTCCGACCGTGTATGCCCATCGGTCTTTTTCTGTCGGCATTTCCGACGGACTTTGGATTGAGAACCTGTTCTTAATTTTTCCGACGGAAAACCTTTCTATCGGATTTTTCGATCGTGTGTATGCAATTCCGACACGCAAAATTCCGACGCATGCTCGGAAACAATTCGAAGCATGCTCGGAAGCATTAAACTTCCCTTTTATAGTGCCGTCGAACGTGTTGTATGTCGCGGTGTTATTGACCGTCGGAATGGTGTGACCGCGTGTAGGCAAGACAGTTTGAGCGAAATTCCGTCGGAATTCCGACGGGAAAACCATCAGAGCTTTTTCCGACGAGAATTCTGACCGTGTGTACGCGGCATTAGACCATAGGAGAACAGAACCCCAGAATTTCACGGGACTGTCTCTGATTTGGAGCAATATGCCCCTGTCCCTCTTTCCTCCTCATTTGTCCCTCATTTTGGTCTGATCTATATAGCTGTATATAAAATGCACTAGTGTTTCCCAGTTCTAAACCTTTCAGCCATATTCTAAATTGCTGCATTTGTACATTTTAAAAGCCAATATAAAGGAATAGTAGTGGTAAAAAAAGCCCTTGTGTATTTAATTAACCTTTTTTGGGGTTAATTATCCTTCACGGCTTGGCAGGGGGGGCGTGTCCTATGCCTACACACATTTGCTAGTAGGTGTCCCTCATTCACATCTAAAAATGTTGGGAGGTATGCAGATGGGAGTTTAACCACTTAAGTCCCGGACCAATTTGCAGCCAAAGGACCAGGCCCCTTTTTTGCGATTTGGCACTGCGTCGCTATAACTGACAATTGCGCGGTTGTGCAACGTGGCTCCCAAACAAAATTGGTGTGCTTTTTTTCCCCAGAAATAGAGCTTTCTTTTGGTGGTATTTGATCGCCTATGCGGTTTTTATTTTTTGCGCTATAAACAAAAATAGAGCGACAATTTTGAAAAAAATGCAATATTTTTTACTTTTTGCTATAATAAATATCCCCAAAAAATATATAAAAAACATATTTTTTCTCAGTTTAGGTCGATACGTATTCTTCTACATATTTTTGGTAAAAAAAAAAATCGCAATTAGCGATTATTGATTGGATGCGCAAAAGTTATAGCGTTTACAAAATAGGGGATAGTTTTATAGCATTTTTATTAATAATTTTTTTTTTTTACTAGTAATGGCGGCGATCAGCGTTTTTTTTTTTTTTTTGTGACTGCGACATTATGGCGGACACATCGGACATTTTTGACACATTTTTGGGACCATTGTCATTTATACAGCAATCAATTGCTATTTAAATGCATTGATTCCTGTATAAATGACAGTTGTAGTGAAAGAGTTAACCACTAGGGGGAGGGGAGGGGTTATGGGCTCTGACGTGTGTGTGTGTGTTTTTTTACAGTAGGGGGCGGGGCTTACGTCTGACGTCATTGATCGGCTTTCCCGATTACCGGGAACAGCCAATCAATGACAGGCAGAGTAGGAAGCGCGGGGAGAGGTTTGTTTACACAAACCTCTCCCCGTTCTTCAGCTCCGTAACCCGATCGCGGGACACCAGCGGCGATCGGGTCCGCTGGTCCCGCGGCCGGGGTCACGCAGCTCCCGACCGGGTCACGAGCGCGCGACCCACGGGCAGGCATTTAAAGGGCCATGTACAGGTACGTGGTTTTGCCTGCCCGTGCCATTCTGTAGACGTATATCTACATGAGGCGGTCAGGAAGCGGTTAAAAACAAACAGAAACATTACATTACTACATTTTTTTGTCAAGAATTCTCTAACTGAACAATAAAAGAGGATTGCTCAGGCCTCGAGTAAATCTGTGTGGCAAGTCTGGGCTCAAATGAAAGGAAATCTTATTCTCTACATTATGACATCAACATTTTTGGGTTTACATCCACTTTAACCCTTGCAGTTTGGGTGTCCCCTTAATGTGTGCCTTTGTATATCCGCTTCAGCTTTAGGTTTAGATCTATACAGATTTCAGTTTGAGGTCATCGCTACCCCATTCCACCCACTCTCAACTGGGGACTGGTGCCCAGAACTGGACAGCATACTCCAGGTGCGGCCGGACCAGAGTCTTGTAGAGCGGGAGATATGCACATCACACATCACATTACTGCACATCATAAAACAAGACAACACAAAGTTTGGTGATCGCAAATTACTGTCAGAAATTTCCCAACATGGTGTAAAATCTTTGCGTGTGGAAAACAGCAGGTCCAATGCTCACACGTGCTCATTATCATTCAAAAATCGCCAAGTTACCGCTATACATGAATCTATGGCATCAATTATTGCTTTGTGAATGGCCATGTCAATTATTCAACCATTATTGCTCATCTGTATGTCCCTTTTTGGTGTCACGGTTTTTCCTGTTCAACATTTCGCAAGAAGTGACGAGCCCCAGATTGTTTATCGCTGTCATAACGTGTCATGTGATAAAATGTAGGTGTAACGAAAGCAGCAAATTTCTAACTTGCAGTAGATCTTATAATACAAGTCGAGTCTTTTATTATGTCAATCGAGAAACCTAGACATGATGTCAGACTCTTATCTGTCGTATAAAACAATGCCAGGTTTTATGTCTGAGATACGCTTGATTTAAAAGCTATTGTATATACTGGATAATAGATGTGGCTGGCAGCTAACTCCGCACCTGCAAGGCTATAATATGACCAACTCTTTTCATACAAAAGGGGCTTCCACAATGAAAGCTCCACAATCTAAACCTGTCCTGTGTTCACACCTGGCCCTGCCCTATGTGAATCTGCCAGACTTCCAGAGGCAGTGCAAAGCGCGGTATTCAGTTGCACCATTCACCTATACCAACCAATCAATTTTCACCTTTCATCAGTAAGAAACGATTAAATCAAAAATAAATTACAGGCCATTAAATAGTGAATGTGTATGAATTATTTTTGGAAAAAAATAAAATAAAATTTAGTGTTGCCGCGTACACACGATTGTAAATTCGGCCAGCAAAAGACCGAGAGCTTTTGGTCGGAAAATGTGACCGTGTGTATGCTCCATCGGACTTTTGCTGGCCGAATTCCAGCCAGCAAAAGATTGAGAGCAGGTTCTTAATTTTTCGGTCAGAAAAAGTTCCGATCGGAAATTCCGATCATCTGTAACAATTCCGACGCGCAAAATTCCTGCGCATGTTCGGAAACAATTTGACGCATGCTCGGAAGCATTGAACTTCATTTTCTCGGCTCGTCGTAGTGTTGTACGTCACTGCGTTCTTGACGGTCGAAAGTTCAGCAAACTTTTGTGTGACTGTGTGTATGCAAGCCAAGCTTGAGCGCAATTCCGTCGGAAAAACCATCCAAGATTTTTCCGACGGAAAATCCTTTCGTGTGTACGCGGCATGTCACTGTAAAGCTCAGAAAAAAAGTTAGGGCTAGTTTACACTTGTGTTGATTGGTAACACACAATAAATCGCCTATGGCTTTAACATGCATTTTTCATGTGTTTTTGATGCTTTTGTGATGCGTTTTTGAAACATTAACGAAGCTTGGCACATGCCCTGTGTAGAACCCTGACTAGTAGTACCCCCAACTCTGTAGTACCCCTGTTCAGCAAATTCCCAGCTCATTGGCACCCCTGCTCAGCATATCCCCGCTCAGCAGATCCCCAGCTCATTAGTATCCCCGCTCAGCAGATCCCCAGCTCATTAGTATCCCCGCTCAGCAGATCCCCAGCTTATTAGTATCCCCGCTCAGCAGATCCCCAGCTTATTAGTATCCCCGCTCAGCAGATCCCCAGATCATTAGTACCCATGCTTAGCAGATCCCCAGCTTATTAGTACCCCTGCTCAGTAGATCCCCAGCTTTTTAGTACCCCCATAAAGAATATCCCTCACTCAGTAGTACCCCCGGCTCTGCTACTCTGGTTTGCTGAGATTCCTCTCTCTCCGATCCCCACTCACCTTGCGCTATATTGCTCCCATGCTGCGCACCATGTGTGAAATCTGCTAGTTTCTCCCACACTAGCCCCCAAGCTCTGCTAATTCTCCATCGCTCAGTCGCCTCTTCAGTCACCACTATCCTCCCTCGTATTGCTCCCATGCTGTTTACCACCATGTCACATATGCTATTTTTTCCTGCTCTGGTTCCCCAGCTCTGCTGATCCTCCACTGCTCAGTCCTCTCTCTTCAGTCCCTGCTCACCTTCCGCTATACTGTGGCCTTCCCATGTTGCACACCTTGTGTGCTGTCTGCTAGTTGCTCCACTCCAGTCTAGTAACACACAATAAATCGCCTATGTAGCTTTAACATGCATTTTTATGTGTTTTTGATGCTTTTGTGATGCGTTTTTGAAACATTATTTAAGCTTGGCACATGCCCTGTGTGTGAGGCTCAGTAGAACCCTGACTAGTAGTACCCCCAGCTCTGTAGTACCCCTGCTCAGCAGATCCCCAGCTCATTAGTATCCCGGCTCAGCAGATCCCAAGCTCATTGGTACCCTCACTCAGCAAGATCCCTAGATCATTAGTACCCCTGCTCAGCAGATCCCCAGCTCATTCGTATCCCCGCTCAGCAGATCCCAAGCTCATTAGTACCCCCACTCAGCAAGATCCCCAGATCATTAGTACACCTGCTCAGCAGATCCCCAGCTTATTAGTACCCCCATTCAGCAGATCCCTCACTCAGTAGTACCCCCGGCTCTGCTACTCTGGTTTGCTGAGATTCCTCTCTCGCCGATCCCCACTCACCTTGCGCTATATTGCTCCCATTTACTTCATGGAATCCATCTGCCCTTAGCTCAGGCATGTAGGCAGGAGGGTGTACTTAGCTGAGCAAGCCCCTCCTCCCCTTTTCCCAGATAAAAGAAAAACATGCCCATGAAGATTCCCGAGGTGTATGATATCATTTTGGGCCTAGGCTAGAAACCGGGAAGCAACTGAAGAAATGTAAAAAAAAGTTTAAACAAATAAATATACTATATTTTCCTATCTATTTAGTAAGGCTAGCTGCATATGGTCACTTGCACACTGCGGATTGGCCACAGCACGGGTGCAACACAGTGTACCCCGTGGTTTTCTTCCCATAGATTTTCTATTATGTCCTGCGTTTTTGGTGCCTTTTCTGAAAGCGCACCAAAGATGCAGCATACAGGACTTTTAGTGGGCTTTCAGAAAATGAGCCAAAGACATGGGACATAATGGAAGCGGCCTAAGGATTAAACATTGTAAACAAGGCAGATTGTCATTCTGTCAGTACAGAAGACATGGATTCTGTGTTTCTGTAAAGCATAAACACAGATCCATGTCTTCCACTAGTAAAAGCCCCTCCCCCACAGTAGTAAAGCACTGATCGGGCACACAGTTAACCCTTTGATCATCCCTGATGGTAACCCCTTCCCAGCCAGTGTCGTTAGTACAGTGACAGTGCATATTTTTAACACTGATCACTGTAATAATGTCACTGGGCCCAAAAAAGTCAAAAATGTCAGTTATTTGTCCCCCTGCAATTTCCACTATGAGTCACTGATTGCCGCCATTACTAGTAAAAAGAAAATGTAAAAAAATAAAGAAAAATATACCATAGTTTGTAACGCTATAACTTTTGCGCACACCAATCAATATACGCTTATTGGGATTTTTTTTTTTACCAAAAATATGAAGAATACATATTGCCCTAAATTGATAAAGAAATTTTGATTTTTTTTTTACATTTTTTTTATTGGGTATGTTTTTTTATCAGAAAGTAAAAAATATTATTATTTTTTTTTCAAAATTGTCGTATTTTTGTTTCTAGCGCAAAAGAATTTAAACGCAGAGATGATCAAATCTCACCAAAAGAAAGCTCTATTTATGGGGAAAAAATATATACATTTTATTTAGATAAAGTTTTGCACGTCACAATTGTCAGTTAACCACTTCAATACTGCTGTATAGTCATATGACGCCCACAAGGTGGATCTACCATCCTGGGTGGGCGTCATATGACGTCCTCGGATTCCCGGCCGCCTGGGGGGCGCGCGCGCCCGCGGCATCGCTCTGGACCCGGTGCGAGTGCCCGGCGGCCGCGATGTCCGCCGGGCACCCGCGATTGCCTGTTAAAACAACGGGACCGGGCGGGACCGTGGAGCTGTGTGTGTAAACACACAGCTCCACGTCCTGTCAGCGGGGAGACCGATCGTGTGATCCCAGTACGGAGGAACACATGATCGGTCTCCTCCCCTTGAGTCCCCTCCCCCTACAGTTAGAATCACTCCTATAGGGACACACATTAACCCCTCCAGCGCCCTCTAGTGTTAACCCCTTCCCTGCCAGTCACATTTACACAGTAATCATTGCAATTTTATAGCAACGATCGCTGTGTAAATGTGAATGGTTCCAAAAATGTGTCAAAAGTGTCCGAAGTGTCCGCCGCAATGTCGCAGTCACGAAAAAAAGATCGCAGATCGCCGCCATTACTAGTAAAAAAAAAAAAAAAAATAAATAAATCTATCCCCTATTTTGTAGACGCTATAAATTTTGCGCAAACCGATCAATATACGCTTATTGCGATTTTTTTTTACCAAAAATATGAAGAAGAATACGTATCGGCCTAAACTGATAAAAAAAATTGTTTTTTTTTTAAAAAATGGGATATTTATTATAGCAAAAAGTAAAAAATATTATAATTTTTTTTTCAAAATTGTCGCTCTTTTTTTGTTTATAGCGCAAAAAAATTTAAACCGCAGGGGCGATCAAATACCACCAAAAGAAAGCTCTATTTGTGGGAAAAAAAGGACGTCAATTTTTTTGGGTGTAACGTTGCACGACCGCGCAATTGTTAGCGACGCAGTGCCGAATCGCAAAAAGTGCTCTGTAAGGAAGGGTGTTTAAAAGCTCTGTATTGAAGTGGTTAAAGTACTGCAGTGATGTATCGCAAAAAATGGCCTAGTCAGGAAGGGGGGTAAACCTTCCTGGATGTCAAGTGGTTAAAAAGGGTGGTGAGAGGGTGCCGTATCACCTTTTCATCAAATACCTCTGAAAAGCCTGCTGAATCTTGTTAAGCACTTGTTTAAAGTGGCAGTACTGCCATTAACAAACCCAGTAATATGAAAATAGTTAATTCGCCCCCTAAAGTGCCCACAGCTTATAAATCTTCTTTTTACATTAAAATATTGCCACTAAATACCTTTTTGGTAGATCTGTATACCATGGTTACATGATAAATTGCACAGTTTCTCCAGTGCTGAGAGTTCAGGTAGGAGGAAATTTCCAGTTCAGCCTGTATACACGCCCACATGTGTGATGTCAATATCATGTGACCTGGCTAGCTCTGAGAACACGTAATTATTCTCTCCAGCATAAAAGACACAACTGAGCATGTGTAGGTCGGCTACTCTGCCTGTGTTAGCTGGCTTTCCCAGATAGACAGTGCAGGAGGGGGAGGATCTCTGCATACAGGATAAAACCTTTTAACGCAATTAACCCCTTAAGTTCCACAGTGAGTATAACAAGCATGTTATGCTGCATATTCAGACAGATTTTACTGTTGTGGGTTTAGTAACACTTTAATATCTGCAAACTGGAGCTGAATGTTGTTTTAGAGATTTGAAGATTGATGAAAGCTTTGCAAATGCTTTGTTAAAGCTTGATGTATTTACTGCTCTTATGCAAACTGAAGTCTATGTGAGACAAAGCCTATCTGTTTTCAAGACCAGCTTTTGAGATATCAGCTCCCCTTCATCATGTTAAAGAAGTAGTGATTCACAGAAGTTTCACAATATACCAAGAAATATCCTATGAATAAGATAACAATCTGGGACGAGTTTCAGCCCAGGTTCACACTTGTGCGATCTCAGACATCACATGTGATTCGCACTTGCGCCGCAGGTGCCGATCACATGCGATGTCTGTGCAGTGCGCGTTCAGCTGTACAGTTGTATGGCTGAAGTCACATTGGAATCACAAAAAAAAAAGGTGCAGGGACTTTTTTTTTATTGCATGGGTGTTCTAACCCATGCGATCCGTTTCCTGTCCGAATCCACAGTTCACACTGCGATCTGTGAACCAATCTGGGGGTGTCATTAACATTGTCATTGTAACATTGTATTGACACCCGCAGTGGTTTGCAGAGGGCAGTGTGAACTGCCTGCGGGAGAGATGCGATGCGGAAACCGGCACTGAAATCGATCTGGTTCCCGCATCGCATATGTGTGAAGAGAGTGAAAGAAGAGTGGGTTATGGAATGAAAAGGGTGTATGGTCACAGAGGTGAGAATGATCATTAGAGTATCTGATAGTATCTGATAGTGATTTGGACAACTAAGGTTAACATTCATTATCTGCGTCAAACAGAATTATCATAAGTTAAAAGGTTTTAGATTCATGAACAGAATTGAAGTTTCCCTTTAAGAACCAAGACATTCATATCCTCCAGAGAGTTGCTTGGTTTGGAGAAATGTCCAACAATAGCATATGAGTTAAATAAGTATCTCCAGCCCTTAAAAATCATTGTATCACTTGGTCTAGTTCCGATCCATGCTCTGATTTGAAAATAAAAGCACATTTTTTTTTCTGTTTCTGCTGTACGCTAGCTCCACCCCAGACTGAAGCCCAATTTATGGCCATTTTGATGGGGAAGCTGCAGGATAGCATTGCAGACGTGCCCCCTCTTCATACTCATTGAGCTAGATATGGTGTATCAGCTGTACTCTTCGCCTGCTACTTGCCTGCTGGTATCTCCTCCTCTAATATGCAGCTATGCCATCATCCACCCCTGTGCAGCACTTTGTGATCAGTAATGTTCTTGGGCTATAACAGTTCCATCAACTGTTGTGATCTGGAGACCTGTAGACCTGTAGCTATAGCAGTAGAGAGGCACCTACCAACCAGCTGGATAAGTACAGAAACGGATCACCCTGGCAAATAACATGGGCTCACCTGAGGTGCAAAGTCTAAGTTCTAACTGGAGTTGACCAGAGCTCCCGATGGCAGAGATGGGTTTTGCTGCATGTTAGTAACAGGTCGTGGTTCTAGGGATTTCCCCACTAGGAGGTGAGCAAGCCATGATCCTATAGCAGATAAAGCAGGTAGGAATAAGCAGAAGCATAGTCAGTAAACAAGCCAAAGATCAGTAACGAGTGGTTACAGATTGGAAACAAGCAGAAGCATAGTTAAGAAACAAACCAAAGGTCGGTGAGAGCGGAAAGAGTGAGATATAAACTGGAAAGAGCACAATAATCTGGCAAACAGGAAGTGCAAAAGCATGGCTTAAATCGGGAAGTTATTGGGAGGAACAAAGAGTTCAAGGTTCTAGAACAGGGATCTCCAAACTATGGCCCTCCAGCTGTTGCAGAACTATACGTCCCATGAGGCATTGTAAAACTCTGACATTCACGGACATGACTAGGCATGATGGGAATTGTAGTTCCTGAACAACTGGAGGACCATAGTTTGGAGACCCATGTTCTAGAAGAGCAGGGTTCAAGGCAAGATCATTCAAGGAATTGTCCAGAGAGCTGTCAAGAATCCCAGGTGGCTCAGCAAGACGAGACATCTCTAGACACAGCAGAGTTTGCAGGTTCAGACCTAGGTCCTGGCACCAACACAGCTATAAGAGTAGATAGAACCACTGCAGGAGCACAGACTTACCCACCTGCTGTTTTGGGGGGAGAGACTAGAATGCTAGCTTGTGGCTTGTGTTGTTGCTCTGGAATCTTGTCACCCATGGTCACTGTATCCTCATCGTTTCCCTCTACTTACTGTACAGAAGCTTGATGCTCCAACATGGCAGCTTTCAGAGGAAGGATGTCATTTTTCCTCAGGACTTATTATATATCTTTCTCCTTCTCAACAGTGTGGTCAAACAGCTATGGGGGAGGGAGGAGCACTGTTGACCACACTAGCTCGGCAACCACTGCACGTATCTTTACGGGACCAAGGGGATGGGAATCACAACGTACTGTAGCTATTGCTTTATGAGCCTGTAACATTGAAAGTTCCTGTTGCATATGTGACACCTTGATTGATTAACCCCTTCCCGACCGCCTCACGCATATATACTGCGGCAGAAGGGCACGTACAGGCAGATTAACGTACCTGTACGTTGCCCTTTAAGAGGCGGCTTGCCGATCCATGACCGTGATCACGGGTCCCGCGGATTCGATGCCCCCCCCCACAGTTAGAATCACTCCCTAGGACACACTTAACCCCTACAGCGCCACATAGTGGTTAACTATACATTTACACAGTAATCAATGAATTTTTAATTGCACTGATCGCTGTATAAATGTGAATGGTCCCAAAATCGCGCCAAAAGTGTCCGATCTGTCCGCCATAATGTCGCAGGCATGATAAAAATCGCCATTACTAGTAAAAAAAAAATTATCAATAAAAAATGCCATAAAACTATCCCCCTATTTTGTAAACACTATAACTTTTGCGCAAACCAATCAATAAACGCTTATTTCAGTTTTATTATTTTTTTTTACCAAAAATATGTAGAAGAATACTTTTTTTATATATTTTTTGGGGAAATTATAGCAAAAAGTAAAAAAATTTTTTTTCATTTCTAAATTATTTTTTTGTTTATAGCACAAAAAATTTAAAACGGCAGGGGTGATCAAATCCCACCAAAATAAAGCTCTATTTGTGGGAAAATAAGGACGTCAATTTTGTTTGGGAGCCACGTCACACGACCGCGCAATTGTCAGTTAAAGCAACGCAGTGCCGAATCGCAAAAAGTGCTCTGGTCTTTTGCCAGCTAAATGGTCCGGGGCTTAAGTGGTTAATGTGGTTGCATAATTTGCAGCATGTTTTGTTGCAAGGTTGTGTTTTCTTGTCCCGGTATCTGTTGCTCGGAGCTACGCCGGCTGTCCTGACATTCAAGGGGTCTGCCCTGTCTTGCATTGGTCTAAACAGCCCTGAAACGCAGGATCGGAGGGACCTTGCATGCTTAATACCTGAGAAGTAACGTTTCTGTAATAGCTGAGGCAGCAGTTTGCTGTTGGGTGGCAGCCAGCAAGGTCACTGGCTCATATTTACTTGAAACACATGGCATACGGATCCATAGGACACATGTCACTGTGAAAAAATATCTATTCTTTCCATGAATAAAAAATGCTGCTCTGAGCTCTGGCTACAAGGTGCATTGTGGGTATTTTACATAGAAATTACGGTCTGTTTTTAATCAGATAAGAGAGCGGACATGGTCAGCAGATAAATGTAAACACAACCTAATAGGAATATGTAGACCTGGTTTCCTAGCAGAGACTGGCAGTGGGGTTTCCTAGCAGAGAACACCTTCTAGTTGAGTAGACAGTGTACAGTTTATTTGCTTACTGATCTGGTAACCTTGAGTGTCAGAGGAGGATCATGGGAAATCTACTGTAGAGTAACGCAATAACATGTTAAGCAATCGATGCAAATAGTTGTTACATAGTGGGCTTAGAAATCTTAGCCTGTCTGTGTAGGTAATGCAAACAGTAATGCAAATGAGTAGAAGGATGGATACTACTAGGGAAAGGAGCCTAAAGTGGTTGTAAACCTCAGACATGAAATATGAACAACGCATATCCCTCTATAGTGTGTACTTGTCTCAATTAAGAGCACTAATGCGGCGTACACCTGGCCGGAATTTCCGATGGAAACAGTCCGATGAGCTTTTCATCGGATTTTCCGACCGTGTGTATGCCCATCGGTCTTTTTCTGTCAGAATTTCCGACGGACTTTGAATTGAGAACCTGTTCTCATTTTTGCAGACGGAAAGCCTTTCTATCGGGTTTTCCGATCGTGTGTATGCAATTCCGACACGCAAAATTCCGACACATGCTCAAACAATTCGACGCATGCTCGGAAGCATTAAACTTCCCTTTTATAGTGCAGTTGAATGTGTTTTATGCCGCTGTGTTACAGACCGTCGGAATTTGGTGTGACCGTGTGTAGGCAAGACAGTTTGTGTACGCGGCATTAGTGTAATTTCTGCCTGGTGCTTCGTTCCTCTGCTACCAGCATGAATCAATTCTGACAAGTTTTCTTGACACCAAGAGAAAAATGGTGACGGGAGGGAGCTCCAACTGAATGACAGCCTCAGCTCTGTTCCTGTGTGCTGTGTGAAGTTGTGGGGGTGGGGGGGGGGGCGTCTTTTCCCTCCAATCGGCTCTCACAGCTCTCCTCACTGGGAGTGTACCCTCAACCTCTCTGTCAAACCATCAAATGGCTGGAGTCATCATCGATCACATGTGCAGCACCGTGGCAGTTCAAGATCAAACAGAGGCAAAGATGGCAGCTTCCCTGGCCAAAAAAAATAGAGTTTAGTTCCACTTTAACTGCTTCCCGACCGCCTCACGCAGCTATACTGTGGCAGAAGGGCACGTACAGGCAGATTAACGTACCTGTACGTTGCCCTTTAAGAGGTGGCTTGCGGGCACACATGCCCGCCGGGAGCTCCGTAAGCGGGATCGCAGGTCCCGCAGACTCGATGTCCTTGGGGATACCCGCGATCGTCTCACAGTGAGGAAGAACAAGGAGATGCTAATGTAAACAAGCATTTGCCTGTAATCGGGAGTGATGATCAGTGATGTGTCGCACACAGCCCCTCCCCCCTACAGTTAGAATCACTCCCTAGGACACACTTAACCCCTACAGCGCCGCCTAGTGGTTAACCCCTTCACTGCCATTGACATTTTTACAGTAATCAATGCAATTTTTTAGCAGTGATCGCTGTATTAATGCCAATGGTCCCAAAAATGTCAGAATTGTCCGATGTGTCCACCATAATGTCGCAGTCACGATAAAAATAACTGATCGCCGCTATTACTAGTAAAAAAAAAAGTTATTAATAAAAATGCCATAAAACTATTCCCTATTTTTTGTAGACGCTATAACTTTTGCGCAAACCAATCAGTAAACGCTTATTGCGATTTTTTTTTTTTTACCAAAAATATGTAGAAGAATACGTATCGGCCTAAACTGAGGAAAAAATATGTTTTTTTATATATATTTTTGGGGGATATTTATTATAGCAAAAAGTAAAAAAATAATGTGTTTTTTTATTTTTATTTTTATTTTGCTATTTTTTTGTTTATAGCGCAAAAAATAAAAACTGCAGAGGTGATCAAATACCACCAAAAGAAAGCCACGTTGCACGACCGCGCAATTGTCAGTTAAAGCAACGGAGTGCCGAATCGCAAAAAGTACTCTGGTCTTTGGCCAGCAAAATGGTCCGTGGCTTAAGTGGTTAACAAACAATACATATAATGTCTTGAAAAGTATTCATACCCCTTGAAATTTCCCACATTTGGTCAAGTTGCAACCAAAAATGTAAATGTATTTTATTGGGATTTTATTTAATAGACCAACACAAAGTGGCACATAATTGTGTAGTGGAAAGAAAATGATAAATGGTTTTCAACATTTTTTACAAATAAATATCCGACAAGTGTGGCGTGAATTTGTATTCAGCCCCCTTTACTCTGATACCCCTAACTAAAATCTAGTGGAACCTATTGCCTTCAGAAGTCACCTAATTATTAAATAGAGTCCACCTGTGTGTAATTAAATCTCAGTATAAATGCAACTGTTCTGTGAAGCCCTCAGAGGTTTGTTAGAAAACCTTAGTGAACAAACAGCATCATGAAATCCAAGGAACACCAGATGAGTCAGGGAAGGGTTTTGGAGAAGTTAGAAGCAGGGTTAGGTTATAAAATATCCCAAGCTTTGAACATCTCACAGAACACTGTTCAATCCATCATTCGAAAAATGGAAAGAGTGGCACAACTGCAAACCTACCAAGACATGGCCGCCCACCTAAACTGACAGGCTGGGCAAGGAGAGCATTAATCAGAGAGGCAGCCAAGAGGCCCATGGTAACTCTGGAGGAGCTGCAGAGATCCACAGCTCAGGTGGGAGAATCTGTCCACAGGACAACTATTAGCTGTGCACTCCACAGATCTGACCTTTATGGAAGAGTGACAAGAAGAAAGCCATAAGAAGTCCCATTTGCAGTTTGCGAGAAGCCATGTGGAGGACACATAGTTACATAGTTAGTTAGGTTGAAAAAAGACACAAGTCCATCCAGTTCAACCATAAAAAAAAAAAAAATATTGTACAATCCACTATACCCAATTCTATACCCACAGTTGATCCAGAGGAAGGCAAACAACCCCATCAGAGCATGATCCAATTTGCTACAGCAGGGAAAAAATTCCTTCCTGATCCCCCAAGAGGCAATCCGATTTTCCCTGGATCACCTTTACCTATAAATGTTAGTACCCAGTTATATTATGTACATTTAGGAAAGTATCCAGGCCTTTCTTAAAGCAATCTACTGACACAGCAAACGTGGAAGAAGGTGCTCTGGTCAGATGAGACCAAAATTGAACTTTTTGTCCTAAAAGCAAAACGCTATGTGTGACGGAAAACTAACACATTACACTGAACACACCATCCCCACCGTGAAACATGGTGGTGGCAGCATCATGTTGTGGGATGCTTTTCTTCAGCAGGGATAGGGAAGCTGGTCAGAGTTGATGGGAAGATGGATGGAGCCACATACAGGACAATCTTAGAAGAAAACCTGTTAGTGTCTGCAGAAGACTTGAGACTGGGGTGGAGGTTCACCTTCCAGCAGGACAACAACCCTAAACATTCAGCCAGAGCTCCAATGGAATGGTATAGATCAAAGCATATCCATGTGTTATAATGACCCAGTCAAAGTCCAGACCTAAATCCAATTGAGAATCTGTGGTAAGACTTGAAAATTTCTGTTCACAGACGCTCTCCATCCAATCTGACAGAGCTTGAGCTATTTTGCAAAGAAGAATGGGCAGAAATGTCACTCTCTAGATGTGCAAAGCTGGTAGAGACATCTACAAAAAGACTTGCAGCTGTAATTTCCAGTGAAAGGTGGTTCTACAAAGTATTGATCAGGGGGGCTGAATACAAATGTACACCACACTTTTCACATATTTATTTGTAAAAGAAAATTGAAAACCATTTATCATTTTCCTTCCACTTCACAATTATGTGCCACTTTGTGTTGGTCTATCACATAAAATCCCAATAAAAAACATTTACGTTTTTGGTTGTAACATGACAAAATGTGGACAATTTTAGGAATACTTTTTCAAGGCACTTTACAGTCAAAATACTTATATGAGCTATATAAGCCTGTAGAAACACCTCCTCTTATTGCCCCCCAGGGCCTAAAACATGTTTGGTGCACATTGTTGGTGGTCTTACTTTTAGTCTAAATTGGGGGATCATGAGAACCTCTTATGTAGAAAGAGTTTACACAGCTACACTATATGTGTTTTCAGATACATTTAGATACTTTTGCATGAATCCATAACTAGAAGAAAAGTATGATTTTAATGTTTTTGTATTTCCTTGAGGTTAACCAGGTATGCAACTAATGTGATTGGAAGATAAGCGCGGCTGTAAAAGCAGCACCTGGCGTGGTTGGGGGGTATGCTCAAGGTGTAAAATTGTTTATATGAGGATTGCAACATGAGCAGAGGCCAATTCTGCAGTTCAGTATGATGTCATGAGTCTCAATAATAGCCCGAGACCGTGATCATTATGTGCATGAGGCTCAAGATCTTAGAATGGAAAACCAGGGAATTCACGTTGTTACGTTACCTTTTTTTTTTTTTCAGTCTGTTTATTTGTACAATAGCGAATCGCCGCCCATAGCCTGTGGCTAATTGTAGCTTAGACAATACAGAATAAGGCTAATGAGTACAGCAGTTCTCTATTTCTGCAGGGGGACAAAGGACTGTGTGCTTTATCATTGATATTTCTTCTGTACTTCATTGGTTATCGTCAAGCCGTAAACTGGCCCCTGCAAAGAGAAGGTCCTGCATGAAAAGGTTTCCTCATTGCTTGCTGGTGGAGCCTATGTGTAGAGTGGAAGGAGAGTTTCCCAGTACCCAGCAATCTATTACAGCTACTAATGGTGATTTTCTGCCCGATGGCGCCTGTATAGTCACATAGTGTGACGAGGGACATAGAACCACACACAGGTAAGTCCTACAAAACACCAATTCTGGGATGCACCTTCAGAATCCCACTGACACCAATGAGAATGGGGGGGGGGATTCAATACCCCACTGACCACTAATGCTGGAATCCCCCCCCCCCCCCTCCACTGACCACCAATGAGAATGGGGGGATCCTACAAAACACCAATTCTGGGATGCACCTTCAGAATCCCACTGACACCAATGAGAATGGGGGGGGGGGGGGATTCAATACCCCACTGACCACTAATGCTGGAAACCCCCCCCCCCCATTGACCACCAATGATGGGACACTATTCTGAGCTTTGGATTTGTGGCCTTTATCACTCCTATTGACCACTCATGCTAGGACGTATATTACCCCCACTGACACTGTGATATTTATTACTAGCCCTGACACAGTTTTTACTTCCACTGAGAGCAAGGTATTTATTACTGACCCTGGGGTATTTATTACTCCCACTGATGCCAGGGTTTTATTACTACCATGGACACCAGGGCAATTCTTACTCTTAATGACGCCACGGCATTTATTAGCCCCCCGTACACACGGTCGGAAATTCCGACTAAACAAAATTTGTCAGATTTTTTCCGACGGATTTTGTCCGACACTGGAGTTGCATACACACGGTCGGAAAAGTTGTTGGAAAATTCGATCATTCTGAACGTAGTGACGTTCGTTGCGTACAACGGAACTACGTAGAGGCTAGTAGCCAATAGCTTTGGTCTCGTAATTTAATCTGAGCATGGCGTGGCACTTTGTCCGTCGAAAATTCTCGACACGCGATTGGAAAAAGTCCGATCGGATTTTGTTGTCGGAAAATTTGAGAGCAGGATCTCAAAAGTCAGATGGAGCCCACACATGGGCGGATTTTCCGACAACATGGTCCGATCGGACATTTTCCATCGGAATTTCCGACCGACCGTGTGTACAGGGGGCTTACTTTCTTTTTTTCAAATAGCAATTTTTATTGATTTTCATCAAAAGTAAAAACTTAATACAGAAATGTACAGAGAACACAAGCACAATGTTCACAATAGGCATCCGCATGAGTATATAAACAATATTCAGAAAACATACCGATTGGTACTTGAGGATGTACCCTGGTCAGCAAGATGGCATTTATTACTTTCACTGTTGCTGGTGTGTATATTTGTTTCACAGACCCATTTATTACTCCCCCTGACACTGGGGCATTTGTTGCTCCCAAAAATGCCAGGGCGTTTATTACCCTCACTGACGCCAGGGCATTTATTACGCACACTGATGCCAGGGCATTTATTACTCCCACTGTTGCTGGTGAGTATATTACTATCACATATCCCAGGGCATTTGTTGCTCCCACTAACGTCAAGGTGTTTATTAATCACACTGACGCCAGGGTATTTATTACTCACACTGATTCCAGGGCATTTATTACTCCCATTGATGCTGGGGTTTTATTACTACCATGGACACCAGGGCATTTCTTACTCCTAACAATGCCTCAACATTTATTACTACCACTGTTGCTGGTGCATATATTACTCTCACTGATCTCAGGACATTTATTACTCCCCCTGACACTGGGGCTTTTTTTTACTCCCAATGATGCCAGGGCATTTATTACTCCCACAGTTGCTGGTGCATATATTACACTCACTGATGCCGGGGCATTTATTGCTCCCACTGACATTGGGGCATTTATTACTCCCACTGATGCCAGGGCATGTACTACTACCATGGACACAAGGGAGTGTATTACTACTAATGATGCCAGAGCATTTATTACTCTCACTGATGCTGGGGTTTTATTACTACCATGGACACCAAGGCATTTCTTATTCCTAACAATGCCATGGCATTTATTACTACCACTGTTGCTGGTGCATATATTACTCTCATAGATCTCAGTACATGTATTACTCCCCCTGACACTGGGGCATTTTTTACTCCCAATGATGCCAGGGCATTTATTACTCACTGTTGCTGGTGCATATATTACACTCACTGATGCTGGGGCATTTATTGCTCCCACTGATGCTGGGATGTTTATTACTCCCACTAACACTGGGGCATTTATTACTCCCACTGATGCCGGGCATGTATTACTACCATGGACACCAGGCCATTTATTACTCCCACTGATGCCGGGCATGTATTACTACTATGGACACCAGGCCATTTATTACTCCCACTGAAGCCGGGCATGTATTACTACTATGGACACCAAGGCATTTATTTCTCCCACTGATGCCAGGCATGTATTATCACCATGGGCACCAGGGCATTTATTACTACTATGGACACCAGTGCATTTATTTCTCCCACTGATGCTGGGGCATGTATTACCACCATGGACACCAGGGCATTTATTACTACTAATGATGCCAGAGCATGTATTACTCTCATCGGTGCTGATGTTCTTATAACTCTCACTGATGCTGGGACTTTATTACTATCATGGCCACCAGGGCATTTCGTACTTCTAACAATGCCAAGCCACTTATTACTACCACTGTTGCTGATGTGTATATTATTCTCATAGATCCCAGGACATTTATTACTCCCCCTAACACTAGGGCATTTGTTACCTCCAACAATGCCAGGGCATTTATTACTTTCACTGTTGCTGGTGTGTTTATTACTCTCACTGATCCCCGGGCATGTGCTCCTTGGTCTTCTTGATTTTAGGTGCACCTAATACTTTTTGGGGTTAAATGAGTCAAAGTATATGTTTGCTTTAATTGCAGACGTATCCTCTGCTATGTATCTGCAAAGATGAGTGTTTGAATTCCAGCTTCTTTATTACAAGGGACTCGTTTTACTTGAAAGTCTGGAGCAGAGAGAGATGAACTGCTACACTGTACACCAGCACTTGTGCTGTCTTAAGGGCAAAATTGGATTTCCTTACAGGAATATGAGTGACAAGTGTGCCAACACTTCCCTTTTTTCATCTGAATTCCAGACGGTTTGTGTCGGGGGCAGGGCCGTCTTTAATATTGATTGGACCCTGGGCAAAACTTTTCTTTGCCCCCCCATGCAGTTTTTTCTTTTCTATGCCCTTATCACATACCAGGTAGCAGAGCCTGATATGATTTTGGAAGGCCTTCAGAATTATTCCCAGGTCCCCGTTGTAACCACCCCAGGTTGGATGGGAGAGCGAGTGGAACCTGACTGAAATTAACCCATCTCTGACTCGGGGCCCCTGATAGTGTAAACAGGAGACGCAGGAGTGAAGAGTGGTAGGAGTGCCTGAAAGTCTTGCTGGCAGCAGAGCAGATGTCCACATTGGGCAGGTGAAGTCGTCAGGGATCTTCAGTAAAGCAGGCAGACTGCCAGGCAGCAGACTGAAGTAGACTGGTACTGGCAGGAGAGAGCAGGTGAGGCGGTTGCTGATAGCAGACTGCATGTCGGCAGGAACCGCACGGTAGTAGGCAAGTACCAGTGACAGCAGGCAAAGTAGCAGAGTCAAACAGGCTGGATCATACACTGCCAGGATGGACCAGGTACAGAAGCATGGTCAGGGTACAAGTGGGGTCTGGAACTAATCAGTGAAGCAGAAGCCAATGGAACAGACAGGAGTGATGGTCAAAGGACAGTGCAGGCAGAGTTCAGAGGGTGACGAAGAGATGGTCCCTGCCCCCACCTATAACTGGCCTTAACAGCAAGGAGCACATGGAAGGGCAAACGCATGAAAGACAAAACCAGAGAAAATTCTCAGCTCACCAACCCGTCTGCTTACCAACCAAATTAACCTGTTAAATAGTCTGCGTTAAAAACAGAGGTTTAGTTAGCACCTTTTTCTCTGGTTTTGTCTTTCAAGAGTTCAGAGGGTGGCAGGACAATCCGGATCAGCAACTGGAATCAAGATACAGGAACACAAGATACAATGGAGGCTGATGACAAAGTAGCACTGATCCTTAGCACTGGCACAATTTAAATAGCCCGCCTGGCACCAGCATCTGTCACGAGTGCACGTGAACACGCCGTTGCGCAGCTCTATGTGCACACGTACGTGCACGCATGTGCCCAATTCCTGCTTGCACGAGAAGGAACATGTATTAGCCTGCGAAGGTGCACAGAAGAACGTCCAGAGGAGCCATCTTGTTTACTGGCATGCCGTTCTTGACAGCCCCCTAGACCTAAATAAGCATTTAACCCTCTCATTGTGGGTGTAGCCTGACTGCAAGAGACAATTTTCAAGCTTTCCAGAGTTAGGCTTCCAACATACATTTTACGATTTTTTTATGGATACATAACTGTCGATGGGCCTGGTGGCAGGACACTGAAGGTGCAAGTGACAGACAAGTACAAGATGCTGCTGTAAAGTGAACCAAATTATATATCCACTTTAATAGAACACTGCAAAGATCAATGATGTGCAAAGTACAGCTATTCTTAACAACCATGGATTCATTTCATTTTCATGCCAGGTCACTAAAGGGTAATTGCTAACTGGTTGTTATGGCTTGCAGCACTTTGCACACTGTTCTATACTTCATTATATGCCAAGAGTTGTACATATCTGTAACCAAAAGATTGTTACATGAAAATCACTTATGTTCATTTGGCAGAACGGTTCTGTTTACTTCTTGCATAATGCATGATGCAACACTCCAAGAAAGTCTAACTAAGTTACTGCATAACGATGGGTCTACGAGACAACTAACCCCATCTCCGTATTTAGTAAACTGAAAAACAAGAAGCTTTCACCTCTACCCTTCTGTCTACATATTAGACGGCAATCAGAACGGAAGAGTTTCCTGCTGCCTCTATAGAGGTGGACGACAGCATGTTAGGTGCTGGGCCTTACAGGATGCTGACGAGGAAGGGCAGCCTACGTGCCCTCTAGAGTTGGCTAAGTTACAATCCGTAACCCAACTCCAGCAAGAGTGTCTACCTCTGTTTGGAAAGTATGTTGTGAAATCAAAGCTGTTGCAGCATCATGCCAACAGCTAAATATATACCCAAGAAAGCGGGTATGGGGGCAGTGAATCAGCCGTCTCTAGCAAAGCAGATGTCTCATGCTTTAGACAGACGTATCAAGACCAGCAGTGCTTTATATCAACTTGGCGTGGAATCATTATACACAAGTTTATTTAGGAATCGTATCTTAGCCTTTAATGGGGCCTGTACTGTTTACATAATGTTCACAGAACATTAATTGTCTTTCTGTGATAGATTGAAGGGAGGAGGAAAAAAACATATTTACTGCTGAAAGTCTTGCTCCAGGTTCCCTTCAGTGGTAGCAACAAGTCTGAAGGCCATGCCAATTGGCATCCAATGCCTACTAAGTGGTAAAATCAGCTAATCTGCTCACTTGAACCATAAACGACTTTGGGCCAGCTTTGGGCCAGAACTGAAACATGGGCCAGCACTGAAGGGAACCAGGAAGACTATATTGCTCAGGAAAGGTACTCTAAATATTTTAACCCTTCTAATAATCTCTATTCATCCATTTCAGATGCCTAGCACAGCTTACTGTTGGCATTTGAGTACAGGTCCACTTTAAAAGCCCCAACTGGGCCAAAACTGAGTGCACCCCACGTAGGAGCCGCAAGTGAAATGGGATCCCCTACCCTGCCCAGCCAGGCACACCAAAATTTCCTCAGGCTCACTGAGACAGGTAACACTCCATGCAGTTTTGTTTTGTTTTTTTAATTTAGGGGTTAATAACTTGGATGGGGATAGGGGTATTATGGGATGCCCACTTGACTGGAACAGAGTCTCTCCAGGGACTCTCCAGCCACCCGGCTGTCTTCTCCCTGGAGATCTCCCGGATGTGCTCGCTGGCTCCTGCTGTCCTCACCTAGCTCTTGTATCTTAGGACAGGACTTCTCCTTGTGTTTTCAGAGGATCCCTCCAGCACCCGAGCCCCAGGTCCAAGGTCACCCCCCCCCCCAGACTAGGGGGCTACCCTCAAGGGCCAATTACAGCCTCCTCAGCAATCCATCTCCAGCTTGCATGCGAATTCCACACTGCCCCTGCTGGCCTGACTCTGAGTATTTAAAAGGTGCCCTCTCTCTGCCAGCCTATTTGGCCAGGGATTGGCTGGGGCCCTTTATTAATAATCCAGGCATCTCCTCCTAACCTCCCTCCCATTCTTCTGTAAGTTTCTCCAAAGGTCCAGCAAGTAGTGGGAGCTGCCAGAGATGCTGCCTGATGTGTCGTCCAGCCTCCCTGGATAGCTCACCTTGACCCAGATTCAAAACAAAGGCTTGGCTGCCAGCCAAGCCTACATTTACCTACACTACAAAACCCTATGTATACTACCTAGCACTCTACACTAGAAAGAGCTACACTGATTTTTAAGCAGTTTATCGTTAGGCTAGTGGAAAACGAATGCTGCTTTCTTATAAGTCTTAAGCCGACCATACATGGATTGAAATTGACCTGATTCAGCAGGGATCGGCTGAATTTCGATTCATGTATGGGCAGGGGGGTTGTACAAAAGTAGATCTACCAATCAACTTCTGTACAACCACCCTTTCAGATTTTTGTCATTCACTGGCAGAAAAAAAATATATAAAGTTTTGGGTGATGTTAAGCTTCAAAGTACACCAGGATTGTTTGCCCAGTGCACCGTCATGTACATGCTTGTCAATGCAAATATGAAAATAACTCCACTCATGTCCAGCTCCCAAATTAGGACTTTGGCCAGCTTTAGAATTTGCATTACTTATTGAACAAAACAACATAAGCCTAGCACTACCCCCGTAAGGGCTGCTGGATTTTGGGCCTTTTCCCCCACGCAGCACCCACTGCCAGGCAAAAGAGAATTTCCACACTCTCTCCAGTGGCTCGGTATTCAGTCTAGGGGATTTGATATTTTAGGTTTGTTGTAGAACATTTAACTTGGATGGGGATTTTGGGACACATGAGATGCCCAAAATTGAAGAACTTCAAACAGTTGAGGACCTGAGTCTTTGGTTGCGATGTATTAACTCCAAACTCAGATGCACACCAGTGGGAGTGATGGTGCAGCTGGAATAATGGCCAAGAGTTCCAAAAGCTAACGTTGCAGATACAACACCTGGCTGTACTACACGGTCAGTGCCGGCTGGTGATCAAAATTTTTAGGGGGGCGCAAACTAACTGAAAAATTCAGAAGAAAAAACATCAATTGCAGCCACTGTGCCCATCAATTGCAGCCACTGTGCCACCAAATGCCACCACTGTGCCCATCAAATGTCGCCAGTGTGCCCATCAAATGTCGCCAGTGTGCCCATCAAATGCTGCCACTGTGCCCATCAAATTATGCCAGTGTGCCCATCAAATGCCGCCACTGTGCCCATAAAATGCTGCCACTGTGCCCATCAAACTCTGCCATCAAATTCTGCCACTGTGACCATCAAATTCTGCCACTGTGCCCATTAAATGCTGCCAGTGTGCCCATTAAATGCTGACAGTGTGCCATCAAATGCTGCAACTGTGCCATTGAATGCTGTCACTGTGAATTACCCCCCCCCCCGGCCCGCTCGCTGTCTGCCCAGCACTCTTACCCTGTCTCAGCGGGGCAGTGGGTGACGACCATGAATGGGGTCCTCCATGAATCTCCTGCCGTCCTCATCTCCCATCCTCTACTCATGATAGGCGTCCAATAGCTGTTCCTATCGTTTCAGTCAATCAGGTGACGGGTAACAGACCACACACCTGATTGGTGGAGAGGTGGTTCAGTGTTAGGAAAGTGTATATTAATTCGCTTCTCTAACATACCTGGGTGGACTGTGAGCGTCAAGCATGGCACTCGCAGTTCACCTACAGTGGAGCCAAACTAAATTTACTAGGAACTGTGAGGGTGCTACATTGGTATCAGTTATCCTGCCCTTCTTGCTGGGAAAAGATCAATGGAAGGAAATCTACAGAGTGAGGCTGTAGTTGCAGATGAGTGTTCTCGATTAGAAACCATATTGCTGGTGAATAGTCACTAGCAACAGGGTCCCTATTGTAATCGGGTATGCTGATTATCAACTCAAGTTTGGAGATCTCACCACTGAAAACCATGAAAGCTGTATGAAACAACTAGTGGGGAATTTAACTTTCCAGCATTTACTAGAAACTGAAATATTAGTTTTGGGTGAACTGACCTGTCAATTACCCCGACACGAATGCAACCCTAGTTTATAATGAAACTAAAAGAATGTAGCTGAAGATACAATGTAACTTTGCCCATTCAGGGCTTGGCGGTTGGCTGGTGAAGACCAAGCAGTGTCACATCTGAAAGGTCATGTGGTCCTCCATACAGGTGGTGGCTGCTCCATTAAGGGGCACAGAGGCGCCGCCCCCCTAATCCATGCGCCCGGCCCCTAATCTCAATGCAGGGCATCGGGCGCATGGATTTCAATGTTTTTTTTTTTTAGAAGCAGATGATTAGAACCTGAGGCTCTAATTGGCTTCAAAAAAGGGTGGGCTTGTGGTGCAGAGCACTGAGCCCACCCAGCTGTGCGACATTAGCGAATACATTTTCGATAATGTCTTCCTGCGTCTCCTCCCGGCCAGTCAGAAAGCGGGACCTGAGACCCGATTGGCCAGGGAGTTTTAGGACCCACTTCCTGTTTGGTCAGGAGGAAAAGCAATCGCCCCGGTGTTCCATCAGAATCTGGGTGGGCTAGACCTAAATAGGCAAAGTAATTTTCTCTTTAAGCTGCAAATAGGCAGATATTCTCATAAAATATTATTGAACCGCTTAAAGTGGATGTAAACCCTCACATATACCCAGTGAAGTGAATAGCCTCAGATGATACACAGAGATGAAACAAACCTCCCTACGTAAGTTTTACATGTATATCTGCTGTCTTGATCTTTTATACATTGTTTAGAAGGTGCACGTCCTGTTAGAATTGTCTCTTCCTGATTCACCTGTAGGTGTGGATTCTTTGCTTACACTGGGAGACAGCTGATTGGAGGAAAGGCACACACCCCCCTCTCTACATAGGTAGAGACTTGCAGAGCTGTGCTGTGAATAGACCAGCTCTCTACTAATCTATTTATAGCACCCACCCTGACACAAAGCAGGTAATAAAATCAATTACTTCCCAGGGTAAAAATAGCACACATAGTACAGTAAAGCACTGGCTAGGTACACAATTAACCCTTTGATTGCCCTAGATGTTTAACCCCTTCCCAGCCAGTGTCATTAGTACAGTGACAGTGCATATGTTTAGCACTGATCACTGTATTAGTGTCACTGGTTCCCACACCGACTGTCTGCCGCAATATCGCAGTCCTACTATAAGTCGCTGATCGCCGCCATTACTTGTATTAAATAAAAAAATACATAAATATTCCAGTATATATCCCATAGTTTGTAGACTCTAACTTTTGCACAAACCAATCAATATACACTTATTGGGATTTTTTATTTTACCAAAAACTATGTAGTAGAATACATATTGGCCTAAATTAATGAAGAAATTCGATTTTTTTACATTTTTTATTGGATATGTTTACAACAGGAAGCAAATAATATTGTTTTTTTTTTTTTCTTTCAAAATTGTTGGTCTTTTTTTGTTTTATAGCACAAAAAATTAAAAACGCAGAGGTGATCAAATACCACCAAAAGAAAGCGCTATTGGTGGGGGAAAAAAAAAGGATTAAATATTTTATTGGGGTACAGAGTTGCATGACGATGAAATTGTCAGTTAAATTAACACAAAACAAAATGGCCTGGTCATGAAGGGGGTAAATCTTCCGGAGGTCAAGTGGTTGAAGTGATGCTCAGATTTGTAGCAAAGTCTAAAGGTGTAAGGTTGCCCTTATACAAGAAAGACTTTATACAATTCTGTACACCCACAATACAAGTAAGAAAAGGTAAAATCCTAAAGCTAGAATAGGTGTTTTCTTATGTTAATAGAAAAAAGAAAAACCAAAGCAAAGAAAAACCTGAATTTCAACATGGTTTTTGTAAAAAGTTAGTGGTACAGCAGCTTAAAGCTTTTCCTGTAAATGAGCGCATTGTTACTCGTGTACAGGGAACATGACGGGAAACTCCATACAGTATTAAATATTTCTATACAAATAACACAGAGTGGTAACTATTGAAGACCTTTTTTTCATTAGTACAAAGACTTTTATGTATATCCATTCAATAAACTTTAAAGACTAGTTCTATAAAAAAAAAAAAAAAAAAGCTACTGATAACATTTACAGCTGTACATATAACTATTTAATGGGCATATCGGAGCTGTAGATATGAGAGATAAAGCTATAGTTACTTTTTTTTTTTTTCTTGCTATGATTTTGCAGCAAGCCTCTCTTAAACCTAAATGGGATGAGAACATGAACCAGCAAGGGATATTTGGCTAGATAGATAAAAAAAAAATTCAAAAGATTAAAAATGTATTTTTTCTTTTCTTTCCACCAAAAAAAAATAAAAATAGCTTAAAAATACAAAAAAAAATAAAAAATAGTTGGAAAATTCTTTTTATTTTACTCACCTCTAAATGCCTGTTGCTAGGGGGTCCCTCGTAATCTGCCTCCTTCAGTGCCCGGGCACTGACTGACATCACTTCCCCTCAGCGCAGTCAGTCATCTGGGACACGTGACAGGTCCCAGATGACTGCGCAGCATATCACGGTGTGTGGCACCGCTCGCGCATGCACAGTGGGTGCCCGGCTGTGAAGCCACAGCCGGGTGCCCACAGTAAAGCCCCATACACACGGTCAGACTTTTTCATGGATTCTGTCCGATCGGACAATGTTGTTGAAAAATCAGACCGTGTGTATGCACCATCGGACAGTGTATGTCGGTTTGTCCGACGGACAAAGTCTTATCTCCTGCTGGAAAGATTTGCCGTCAACACGGTCCGATCACACCAAATCCGATCGTGTGTACGGTTGTCCGACCGGACAAAGTGCTACGCATGCTCAGATCACATTACAAGACCAAAGCTATTGGCTACTAGCCTCTACGTAGTCCCGTCGTAGGCAACAAACGTCACCACGTTCAGAATGATCGGATTTTCCGACAACTTTGTCCGACCGTGTGTACGCAAAACCAACATCGGACAAAGTATGACGGACATGGTCCGACGGACCTGGTCCGCGGATTGTCCGACCGTGTGTATGGGGCTTAAGAATGCCGGTGCTGCGAGCGGAGCGGGGAACGAGGGGGGGCTTCCTTCCCCCGCATCGCTGGACCCTGGGACAGGTAAGTGTCCGATTGTCCAAATTCAGCAGCTGCAGTATTTGTAGCTGCTGACTTTTACATTTTTTTTTTTAGGGGGCACCCCACTTTAAGGACCAAGCCTCTTTTTGAGATTACAAGTTAAAAACTTTTTTTTTGCTAGAAAATTACTCAGAACCCCCAAACATTATAAATTTTTTTTCTAACACCCTAGAGAATAAAATGGTGGTCGTTGCAATACTTACTGTCACACCGTATTTGCGCAGCGGTCTTACAGGCGCACTTTTTTGGGGAAAAATACACTTTTTTGAATTAAAAAAATAAGATAACAGTAAAGTTAGCCCAATTTTTTTTATATTGTGAAAGATAATGTTAAACCGAGTAAATTGATACCCAACATGTCACGCTTTCAAAATTGCGCCCGCTCATGGAATGGCGACAAACATTTACACTTAAAAATCTCCATAGGCGTTGTTTAAAAAATTCTACAGGTTGCATGTTTTGCGTTACAGAGGTCTAGTGCTAGAATTATTGTTCTCGCTCTACCGATCTTGGCAATACCTCAAATGTGTGGTTCGAACACCGTTTTCACATACGGCGCGACTCACGTATGCGTTCGCTTCTGCAGGCGAGCTCGGGACGTGGCGCGTTTAAAAAAAAAACATTTTTCTTATTCATTTTACTTTTTTTATTATGTTTTTTAAAAAAATTGTGTCACATTTATTCCTATTGCAAGGAATGTAAGCATCCCCTGTAATAGAAAAAAAGCATGACAGGACCTCTTAAATTTGAGATCTGGGGTCAAAAAGACCTCAGATCGCATATTTATACTTAAATGCAATAAAAAAAAAAAAATTGTCATTTAAAAAGACCTAGGGGCGGAAGTGATGTTTTAACGTCGCTTCCGCCACGCATTGTTATAGAGATGGGTGGGGACCATCTTCCTCTCACTTGTCTCCATGTCAAGCAAGGGGAAATATCCGATCGCCTCCGCCGCTGCCATCGGCTCTGGTAAGGGTGGCCCTCTCCCGCCACCTATAAAAGTGATCTTGCGGCGAATCCACTGCAGAAATCACTCTTATCGGAAACCGGACCGCCGGCTGAAGAAGATACCGGGGTTATGGCAGCTAGCTGCTGCCATAACAACGATATCCCCCTTCAAAGTAAGGACATACATCATCGTGCGGCGGTCCGGAAGTGGTTAAGCAGCTTTCATTAAATGAATTCCTGGTGATCCTACCACAAAGGTCCTTGTTCAGGTACTTCCTGTTATAGGTTTGGCAATTGTCTCACAACTATGCTTCTGCATTTTCACCTTGTTGGTTGTGCCCCTTATTGAGACTACAAGTAGCCATTACACATTGCACAGGCAAGGTCAACTGTTTGACCATTTTTTCAGAAGCGCATTTGTGAGGTCAGGCACTGATGTTGGATGGGAAGGCCTGGCTCGCAGTCTCCACACTAATTCATCTCAAAGGTGTTTTATCTGTGCAGGCCAGTCAAGTTCCTCCACCCCAAACTCACTCATCCATGTCTTTATGGACTTTGCTTTGTGCACTGGTGTGCAGTCATGTTGGAACAGGAAGGGGCCATCCCCAAACTATTCACACAAAGTGGGGGGCATGAAATTGTCCAAAATGTCTTGGTATGCTAACATCTTAAGAGTTCCTTTCACTGGAACTAAGGGGCCAATCCCAACCCCTGAAAAACAGCCCCACACCATGATCCCCCCTCCACCAAATGATTTGGACCAGTGCACAAAGCAAAGTCCATAAAGACATGGATGAGCGAGTTTGGGGTAGAGGGACTTGACGGGCCTTTTCAACGTTCCATCAATGTTCGAAATCCGTTGCGGGGTCAAACTGAAGAACATTTTTGGCTGTAGTAATGACAAAATTCAAAGGAGCCGGATGGAAAATTTTTCTTGAACGAATTTCTAACAGTGTATGTGGTTTTCATTTAAGAAAGTCCACTCAATCCAAAATGGAATGTTAAAAGCAAACAAAATGTTGAAGTACTTTCGAACATTTCTCAAGCCCTTGAGTGTAGAGAGAACTTTTGTAAAAACGTTCCTACAAATATTTGTACGAATGCTTATTTGAGCATCTACTAGTGTATGGAAAGCTGTACCTTTCCGTCCCTTTCTCGAGGAATATGAAGGTATGGATATATAATCTGCAAAATAAAGCTCTTATAAAAGACATTCCAGTGAACGGGTTTGGCGTATTACTTGCATGCAGAGAACTGTATGTGGAAGATCCTAACTGAATAAGGTTCTCAGGATACTTCTGAGGCTGTGCCTTCTATCTGAAGAACTTCACCCTATATGTTGCCTAATGCTCACCTGAATTTTTTTTCTAAACGTCATCTCTATCCCAGGGGTGTCCAAACTTTTTTTTAAAGTGGGCCAGATTTCATGGAGTGAACATGTATGAGGGCCGACCATTCTGCCTGACATTTTTTTGAACCCTTAAAATTAAATGCAAATTTAATATTTTATGCAAAGTTTATTGCAAACGGCATACTATTCATTTCATAACATTGATGACAATATATGATGATATATAATATATATATCTTCTCTTCACCGCTCAGGGTAATGTGAGCTCAGGCGTGTTAAGTTTAAAAAATATATATAAATCTATCTCTATATCTCTATCTGTCTCTCTCTCTCTATCTATCTCTATATCTCTATCTGTCTCTCTCTCTATATCTATCTCTATATCTCTATCTGT
This sequence comes from Lithobates sylvaticus, assembly GCA_028564925.1. NCBI lineage: Eukaryota > Metazoa > Chordata > Amphibia > Anura > Ranidae > Lithobates > Lithobates sylvaticus. Next base: position 56,293,728 of record CM053037.1, read on the forward strand.
CTCTCTCTCTCTATCTCTCTCTCTCTCTCTCTCTATCTCTCTCTCTCTCTCTCTCTCTCTCTCTCTCTCTCTCTCTCTCTCTCTCTCTCTCTCTCTCTCTCTCTCTCTCTCTCTATCTCTCTATCCATCTCTATCTATATCTCTATCTGTCTCTCTCTCCATATATCTCTATATCTCTATCTGTCTCTCTCTCTCTCTATCTATCTCTATATCTCTATCTGTCTCTCTCTCTCTATCTATCTCTATCTGTCTGTCTCTCTCTATTTCTCTCTCTATCTATCTCTATATCTCTATCTGTCTCTCTCTCTCTCTCTCTCTCTCTCTCTCTCTCCTCTCTCTCTCTCTCTCTCTCTCTCTCTATCTATCTCTATCTGTCTCTATCTGTCTCCCTCCCTCCTCTCTCTCCCCCCCTCTCTCCTCTCTCTCCCCCCCTCTCTCTCTCTCTCTCTCTCCCCCTCTCTCTCTCTCTCTCTCTCTCTCCCCCTCTCTCTCTCTCTCCCCCCCCTCTCTCTCTCTCTCTCTCTCTCTCTCTCTTTTCTCTCTATTTCTCTCTCTCTCTCTCCCCCCTATCTCCCTCTCTCCCTCTCCATTTCTCTCTCTCTCTCTCTCTCTCTCTCTCTCTCTCTCTCTCCCCCTCTCTCTCCCCCTCTCTCTCTCTCTTCTCTCCCTCCCTCTCTCTCTCTGGAACCGCGTTCCAGTTTGATGTGGCCTCCAAAGTATATACATCTGTGGCCCCCAAAGCTTGAGTGTGTTATGTTTTTTATGCTGTTAATATATCTATCTTCTTTAGCCTGACAAATCCAGAGCGCCGCTCCCAATCTTACTATGAGCCGGAGCGTGTGGCTGGGCATGTTCACAAGTCTGTGCCCAAGCCACTATGAAGCTGACAGCGTGCAGCGCCACCACCAATCACAGGCACTGTGACATTTCCCCGATCTCTGCATCTGCAGTCCGCAGATGCAGAGATCGGGAATAGTCACAGTCGCTCGAGCTTTGGGGGCCACAGATGTGTATATATATGCAAATTCCAAGTGGGGGCCACATCAAACCGAAATGCGGGCCGCAAATGGCCCGCGGGCCGGACTTTGGACATGCCTGCTCTATCCACTGCTCCATAAGATCGGCATCACTGTGTGTTTCCTATTGTTTTTTTAAAAGCAATTTTCTGTTGAAAGGTCTTTGGGGTTTTGGAAGTACATTCACAGGAGAAGAGGACACACGCATTTCAATTTGAGCTTTGCTTGTATTCCAGTATAAAACCCAATGCTTTGCAAACGCATGTAGCACATCTCAAACACATTTCAGATGGCTATATACACTAGTCCTATAACCCCAAAGCCAAACTGAGAAATTATATTTCAAAATAAGTGACATATTTTGTCCTAGAAATTACTATCCAATGTCCCACTGAGGAGGTTTTCCCTTCATTTCCTGTCCCATAGCTAAAACAGGAAGTGAGAGCAAATCCCTCCAAAGTGAGGTAATCTCTATGGTTATCACCGGAAATAATGTGCTAATTCATAGCTCCCAACTGTCCCTGATTTCAAGGGACTGTCCCTGATTTGGAGCAATGTCCCTCTGTCCCTCATTCCTCCTCATTTGTCCCTCATTTTAGTCTGATCTACCCTGTTTCCCCGAAAATAAGACCTAGCGTAATTGTCGGTGATGGCTGCAATATAAACCCTACCCCCCAAATAAGCCCTAGTTAAAGTCCTTGTAGGTCTTATTTTCAGGATAGGGCTTATTTTCGGGGAAACAGGGTAGGGCTTAATTGGGGGGTAGGGCTTATATTACAGCCATCACCGACAATCACGCTAAGTCTTATTTTCGGGGAAACAGGGTATATAGATGTATATAAAATTCCCTTTTTAGCTATCAAAAAGTGTTTCCCAGTGCTAAACCTTTAATCTGATTTCTAAATTGTTGCAAAAAGCACTTGTGAGTTTAACCAATCTTTGTTTTTTTTTTGTACAGTTTTCCTTTAAGGGGGCGTGACAAGGGGTGTGTCCTATACCTGCATACTTTTGCTGATAGGTGTCCCTCATTCCCATCTCAAAAAGTTTGGAGGTATGCCTAATTGCAAGAGTTCCCCTGTATTACTGTTCTTTCCTTCACTTCCACTAATAATGGTAAATAATGGTAAAATTCCTTTTACTTGTCTTTCTCCCTCCAGGGACTTCAGCTCTTCGTACGGCAGATATGGCCTGACAGGTGCAACACTTGCCAAGGTCTGCGTCTCTTCATTCTGCCATATTCTAATCCTGTGTACACTTTCCCATGGTGAAAAGGGATAACTGTCACCATTAGGGTCTAGTTTCGGGGGCATTAAGAAAAGCTAAGGCTTAGCACAAAGAAGTAAAGCTGGATTAATAATAAGCTTTGTGCTATCAGCAGATGGATTGGGGACAGTGGAAGAATGGGAGACAGGATCACACAGCCTTTTTACACAATGCGCAGGATTAATAGTGAGTATAACAAGCATTCTTTACTGCATATGCAGACTGATTTTACTATTGTGTGAAATTGAAGGTCCGCCGCCCCCTGATTTTGTACAGCACTGTAGTGGTGACAAGTCAGAGGGCATTTCAGACCACTGTAGAGAGACCACTGCTGTCACATGGCGAGCATTGTTCTTTATAGTGTTACTAAACCCACAACAGTAAAATCAGTCTGTATACGCAGTAAAGCGTGCTTGTTATACTCACTGTGGAACCTAAGGGGTTAATCCTGTTTATTGTTTAAAAAGCCTGTTTGATTTGATCTTCTCTGACCCCTCCTTCTTTCACTGTCCCCAGTCTATCTCCTGAGAAGACAGAGCCTCTGGAGTCACTCTGCACATGCTCAGTTTGGTGTGTATTGCTAGAGAGTTTTTTTTTTTTGTTTTTGGGAGGGTGCATGTGATCAGCACAGGGCCAATCAGTGCTGTCCAGACAGAGGGTCAGGGGTCCTGCAGCCTCATAGGACAATCAGAGTAGAATGAAAACTCTTCCTACAAGCTTTAACCAGACACTGATAGAAGTCACAATACTGCTCTATACTGCTGATGAGAAAAGGTATTTAGCAGTTTATATTTACTAAAATAATTGCATTTCCATGTTCTGTGTACTGTGGGAGACCAGATATAGTTAAAGAGAAGTGCCCACTAAAACATTTTTTACTGCAGCTGCTGACTTTTAATAATCGGACACTTACCTGTCCCAGGGTCCAGCAATGCGGGGGAACGAAGCCCCCCCTCGTTCCCCGCTCTGCTCGCGGCGCCGGCATTCTTACTGTGCATGTACATGCGCAAGCGGCGCCGCGCGCCGTGATACGACGCTCAGTCATCTGGGACACGTGACAGCTCCCAGATGACTGTGCGGCGCCGAGGGGAAGGGATGTCAGTGCCCGGGCACTGAAGGTGGCAGACTACGAGGGACCCCCTAGCAACAGGCATTTAGAGGTGAGTAAAACAAAAATTTTTTACATTTATTTTTTCCAATTATTTTTATTTTTTTAATGATTTTTAAGCACTTTTTTTTTGTTGGCAACACCACTTTTAATGCAGGGTCCTGGGTTTAGTAACACTTTAACTGCAGCCCCAGGATCAGATCAGAGGTTTTAGTTGGGGGTGGAGGAACTGAAAATGGAAAAAAAAAAAAAAGAAAGATTTTTAAAACTTTTTTGATGCCCCCTCAATTTATTGCTTTTTTAACCAGTTGGGCTTTATATGGTTTTCTCTACAACTGAAAAGGCCTAAGAAGAATGAAAACGAATGCAACTGAAGTACCTGAACACTGCTGTTTATTTTGAAATCTGCAAGATATTAAAAGTGAGCCAACGGCATTGCAGTGTTAAGCTTATTATTAATCCAGCTTTACTTCTTTGTGCTAAGCCTTAGCTTTTCTTAATGCCCCCGAAACTAGACCCTAATGGTGACAGTTATCCCTTTTCACCATGGGAAAGTGTACACAGGATTAGAATATGGCAGAATGAAGAGACGCAGACCTTGGCAAGTGTTGCACCTGTCAGGCCATATCTGCCGTACGAAGAGCTGAAGTCCCAGGAGGGAGAAAGACAAGTAAAAGGAATTTGCATAACTGCTAGGTGAAGGGTGGGTGGCATTGAAATGGCACTAGCTGCGTCACAGTTGCCCTCCCTTTCGCCTTCCCTATACATAGACTTTGGATCAGCCGCTTCGCTGAGTGCTGCCCTCCCTGCCTCCCTCTGCTGTTGCTTACAATATAACAAGAGGTCATTTCATGCATGAGAAATATTAAGTCAATGATTAACTCATGCCACACAAGTTGACAGACAAGAAAAGCCAAACCTAAGAATTAACCTGTTCTTTCCCCAAGTACTCCGCAACTCCGACATTGGGCGGGTAAATGTTTGGAAGGCTTTTTTTCTCTCCATTCTACTTTTGGCCCAATACAAAGAAAATAAAGGTACCCTTTGAGGTTGGACAGGATAGCAGTCTATGATTTGTCTGGAATAGGCAACAAGCTTAGGGCTGGGGGGCCCCATCGTAAACTCTCTTTTCCATTGCATGAAGTGATCAGAAAGATTAACCACTTCAATACCGCCCAGGGGCGGACTGACCATTCGGCCACTTGGGCACTTCCCGAGGGCCCCGGGCCACCAGGGGGCCCCATCAGGGTTGCCAGCCTCAGTAAAACCAGGGACAGTATGTAAAAATCTGTGTTTTTTTTACATCTGTTTCTGAAATGTCCCTTACCGACATCCTTTTGGTCTAAAAATCCAGAGGTTATAGCTGCCCCACCTCTCCAGTACCTTCTCAGCCAATAGAATCGTGTCTGTGTATACTGTGTGTACATGTATGTGTATACTGTGTGATTGTATACTGTGTGGCCCCATAATCTCTGATTGCCTGGGGCCCCATAATCTCCTATTGCCCGGGGGCCCCATGAGTTGTCAGTCCGCCCCTGATACCGCCCACTGTCATATGACGTCCGCAGATGTGATCTCCCATCCTGGGCGGGCGTCATATGACATCCTGGGCTTCACGGCCATCTGGGGGCCCGATGCACGTGCCCGGGGGCCGCGATGTCCACCGGGCACCCGCGATTGCCCGTTAACTGAGCAGGACCGTGGATCTGTGTGTGTAAACACACAGATCCACGTCCTGTCGGAGGAGAGGAGACCGATCATGTGATCCTAGTACAGAGGGACACCGATCGGTCTCCTCCCCTTGTGAGTCCTCTCCCCCTACAGTTAGAATCACTCCCTAGGACACACAGTCAACCCTTTTATCACCCCCTAGTGTTAACCCCTTCCCTGCCAGTGACACTTATACAGTAATCAATGCATTTTTATAGCATGGATCGCTGTATAAATGCCAATGGTCCCAAAATGGTGTCAAAAGTGTCCGATGTGTCTGCCGCAATATCACAGTTACAATAAAAATTGCAGATCGCCGCCATTACTAGTAAAAAAAAAAAATGATAAAAATGCCATAAAACTATACCCTATTTTGTAGATGCTATAACTTTTGCGCAAACCAATCAATATACGTTTATTGCAATTTTTTTTTACCAAAAATATGTAGAAGAATACGTATCGGCCTAGACTGAGGAAAATTTAGTATTTTAAAAAAAAAAAAATTGTGATATTTATTATAGCAAAAAGTTAAAAATATTGTGTTTTTTTTTTTTTTTTCAAACTCATCGCTCTTCTTTTGTTTATAGCGCAAAAAAATAAAAACCGCAGAGGTGATAAAATACCACCAAAAGAAAGCCCTATTTGTGGGGAAAAAATAGTAAAAATTAAATTTGGGTACAGCGTCTCATGACCGCGCAATTGTCATTCAAAGTGCAACAGCGCTGAAAACTGAAAATTGGCTTGGGCAGGAAGGGGGTGAAAATGCCCAGTACTGAAGTGGTTAAAGAACTTTTTGGGATTGTGGCTGATTAAGCTGAAATATTGGGACACCTGCCTTTACACACACATGAACTTTAATGACATCCCAGTCTTATGCCGCGTACACACGATCGGAAATTCCCCCAGCAAAAGACCGATGAGAGCTTTTGGTCGGAAATTCCAACCACGTGCATGCTCCATCAGGCTTTTTCCCGCCAGCAAAAGATTGAGAGCAGGTTCTCTATTTTTCGTCGGAAAAAGTTCTGATCGGAAATTCCGATCGTCTGTAGCAATTCCGACGCGCAAAATTCCTACGCATGCTCAGAAACAATTTGACGCATGCTCGGAAGCATTTAACTTGTTTTTCTCGGGTCGTCGTCGTGTTGTACTTCACCGCGTTCTTGGCGGTCGAAAGTTCAGAGAACTTTTGTGTGACCGTGTGTATGCAAGACAAGCTTGAGCGGAATTCCGTCGGAAAAAAACCATCCAAGTTTTTTCTGACGGAAAATCCGCTCGTGTGTACGCGGCATAAGTCCCGTAGGGTTCAATATTGAGTTGGCCCACCCTTTGCAGCTATAACAGCTTCAACTCTTCTGGGAAGGCTGTCCACAAGTTTTAGGAGTGAGTCTATGGGAATGTTTGACCATTCTTCCAAAAGCACATTTGTGAGGTCAGGCACTGATGTTGACTAGAGGAATAACAAAAAGGATTACTTAAAGGAGTTGTAAAGTCAGAAGTTTTTTTTTATATTAATGCATATTCATTAAGATAACAAAATCTTCTGTGTGCAGCAGCCCCCCTAATACTTACCTGAGCCTCATCTCTATCCAGCGATGTCCACAAGTGTCTGGGCCTCCGGGAGTCTCCTCCTGATTGGCTGAGACATAGCAGCGTCGCCATTGGCTTCCGCTGCGGTCAATCAAAGAGAGAGAGGGGGTGGGGCTGAACCGGGGCTCCATGTCTAAATGGACACATGGCGCTGCGGCTCAGCTTGGGTGCCCCCATAGCAAGCTGCTTACTGCGGGGGCACTCAACAGGAGGGAGGGGCCAGGAGCACCGAAGAGGGACCCGAGAAGAGGAGGATCTGGGCTGCTCTGTGCAAATTCACTGCACAGAGGAGGTAAATATAACGTGTTTGTTATTTTTAGAGAAAAAAAAAGAGACTTTACAATCACTTTAAACCATCTTGCCTTTATTCACCACTGCATTTACAAAGCACTTTTGGTAGTTTAATAGTGTATATTTTTATAGGGGTCTATACCTTAGACCAGGGGTCTTCAAATGTTGTGAACAATGGGCCGGTATACTGTCCTTCAGACTTTAGGGAAGTTGGATTGTGGCCAGTGGGAGTAGAAATTGTCTCAGCATCACTGGGAGTAAAAAAATTTGCATAGCTCCTGTGGTCAGTAGGAGGAGGAATAGTGCCCAAATCATTGGTGTCAGTAGGAAGAATAGTGCCCAAATCATTGGTGTCAGTAGGAAGAATAGTGCCCAAATCATTGGTGTCAGTAGGAAGAATAGTGCCCAAATCATTGGTGTCAGTAGGAAGAATAGTGCCCAAATCATTGGTGTCAGTAGGAATAATAGTGCCCAAATCATTGGTGTCAGTAGGAAGAATAGTGCCCAAATCATTGGTGTCAGTAGGAAGAATAGTGCCCAAATCATTGGTGTCAGTAGGAAGAATAGTGCCCAAATCATTGGTGTCAGTAGGAAGAATAGTGTCCAAATCATTGGTGTCAGTAGGAAGAAAAGTGCCCAAATCATTGGTGTCAGTAGGAAGAATAGTGCCCAAATCATTGGTGTCAGTAGGAAGAATAGTGCCCAAATCATTGGTGTCAGTAGGAAGAAAAGTGCCTAAATCATTGGTGTCAGTAGGAAGAAAAGTGCCCAAATCATTGGTGTCAGTAAATACAGAGAATTTTGAGAAAATTATGACTACAAAAAGTTTAAAAACAATTTGAAATAGCAGGGACATCAAACTGCATCTAATTCATGATTAATTAAAGTATAACTAAATGAAAAACCTTTTTAAAATTCTAGATAGAGTATAGAGGGATTATAGCAGGGGTGGCCCGTCCCCCCCCATCCTCGCCTCGCCCTATATGCATAATGGATAGATTCATACACAACATGAATCTATCCACTGCCGCGGTGACCGCCCCCTATTCTTGTGTCCGGCCCCTTTTGGGTCACCGGGCATATGAATTACGGAGGCCGGGTTTTTTTTTTTTTAAGCACTGATTAGAGCCATAGACTCTAATAGGCTTCAAAATAGGGTGGACTCTGGATGCAGAGCATTGCGTCTGGAGCCCACCCAGGTGTGTTGCAACAGCAAATTAAAATTTGCTGTTGTAACACTGATCCTCCTCCCGGCCAATCGGGAAGCAGGTATGAAATCTGTTTCCTGATTGGCTTAAACGCCTAGCGGCGAGAGGAGACACAGCAGACGCTGCTCCACGAGAGGACGCCAGAGCAGCTTTCCCCAAGCCCGCCACACTCTCACCGCCCGCATCCAAGGTAAGGACAGCAGGTGGTGGTGGAGGAGAGTGTTAGTGCCACGGAGGGGGTAGAGAGGAATGGGGACAATCTTCCAATGGGGACAAAAGTTCGGATGACCTTGGGGGGGTCGCAAGGGATTCCCTTTATTTGCATAGATTTTCTCTCACTTCCTGTTTTGGCTTTGGGACAGGAAGTGAGGGCAAATATCCTAATTAGAACACAGGTGTCAAAAAAACTGACAGGGGTTGTAACCCTCCCTTACTTTTTCTAAAATGGAAAAAAAAAAAAAAATTCTGCAGTTCTACTGCCTCCCAGCCCTTTAGGAATTCTAAAAGCCGGGAGGCAGAGGTGGGCATTTGGGTCATGTGACCGCAATGATTGGCTGTCACAGCGGTTACATAATTGGAAAGCTCCCGATCGCAAGTATGCACTTTGAGCTTGCCGATCCCAGCCAGTGGGAGTGCGTTCTCAGCACAGTAAGTTGTAAACACAGGGTCGCATATATACGGCTGCTCTGTATCGAGGCCCATCCACCAAGAAGCCGCATAGGTGCCAAGGGGTTAATGTCGAGAGAAAAGCCACTGATAAAAAGAAAAAACCTCAAAGGCAAATTTACATTTAAAAACTGATATTCGAAGCATCATAAGTATTCCAGCAAACTGTATTGTATACCTTAACCAATTGACCTACGGAAGATTTACCCCCCCCCCCCCCCCCCCCCCCCCCCACCCCTCACAACCCCCCCCCGCCCCCCCCCCCCCCCCCTCATGACCAGGCCATTTTTTGCGATACGCACTGCGTTAATTTAACTGACAATTGTGCGTTCGTTATACCCAAATAAAATTGATGTCCTTTTTTTCCCACAAATAGAGCTTTCTGTTGTTGGTATTTGATCACCTCTGCAGTTTTTATTTTTTGCGCTATAAACAAATCCGACAGTTTTGGAAAAAAATATATATTTTTTTTTTCTTTCTGCTATAAAACACATCTAGGAAAAAAATGTAAAAACTAAATTGTCTTCATCAATTTAGGCCAATATGTATTCTGCTACATATTTTTGGTAAAAACAAAAAATCCTAATAAGCGTTTATTTATTAATTGGTTTCTGCAAAAGTTATAGTGTCTACAAACTATGGGATATTTATATTTATTTATTTTTTTTATTTTTATTTTTTTCACTAGTATTGGTAGAGATCGGCGACTTATAGCAGGACTGCGATATATCAGCTCCCCCTACCCAGGAAGCGTTGGATCACGTAATAGGTACATTGACCGGTGCAGCAGTGCCACTTTGCCACTGTATATGTAAGGTATACTACGGTCAGCAAGTGGTTAAAGTGTCACTAAACCCACATCATAAAAAACTATCAATAAGTGCTGTTCATACTCACTCAGTCACTATGAGATTCATTTTCTGTATTTTGCAAAAAAAACTGGTTGATCCTGCTGTTCTCTATCTCCATCTTCTGTTCAATTCAGCTGGGGATTTTACAGCTGTGGTGGCAACTCTGCACATGCTCAGTTTTCAGTGAGTTTCCATGCTGAGCATTTCCTCCCAATCACATCTGAGCACACACATGTGGGCATATACAGAGTGGTAAATGACAGCTCACTCCCTTCCTCCTCCATGCCCACTAACCAGCTACACAGAATGGGGGGGCAGGATATTACGTATAGATTAATGGAGGCTTCACCTCCCTCTTATTCTAAGACACAGGTTGGAGGGGCGTGACACAGCCTGTGACTGGCATAAATCCGCCCCACACAATGTTATTTCCACAATATAATAAAGATTTAATTTCAAATATATATTTATATGCAAATTTAAAACAGTTTATTGATATTTATTTATTTATTTTTACTCTGTATCCCAATGGCTTTTTTTTTTTGAACATGTGACCAGTGGCAGAGGACTAGAATATCCTCGTGCTTATGTTTACCTGCAGACAGGCTGGGGAATAGCTGGGTCATGTGACAGCTGTATATTGATTAGGAAAAAGGTACTTAGATTTTTTTTTTTTTTTTTTTTTATTAAAATAATTACAGTGCCATCATCCACATACAGCAATAGAAGGGCAGTAGTGTATTTAGGTTTTGTGCTGCCCTAGGCCTGACTAAACTCATGCACCCCCTAATTTAAATATGACACACCCCTTCCTGTCAAGGCCACACCCCTTCCTGTCAAGGCCACACACCCTGCTGTTTAAGAACAATTTTCGAGTGGGGATACTAGTTCTGTGGGCCTGGGGGGGGGGGGCAATGGATTCCCTTAATTTGCATAGATTTCCTCTCTCACTTCCTGTTTGGCTATGGGGCAGGAAGTGAAGGGAAATCTCTGCAATGGGACAGGGATGGTAAAAAATGAACTGACAGGGGCTATAACCCTCCTTTACTCTGTCCAAAATGGAAAAGAAAAAGTGTTGCCTATAGTTCTACTTTAAGTACAAATTTCTGATAATTGGAGGATATGGAGGGGACTAATGCCCCGTACACACGGTCGGATTTTCCAATCGCGTGTAGTGAATTCCGACGGACAAAGTGGCACGCATGCTCAGATCACGTTACAAGACCAAAGCTATTGGCTACTAGCCTCTATGTAGTCCCGTCGTACGCAACGAACGTCACCACATTCAGGATGATCGGATTTTCCGACAACTTTGTCCGACCGTGTGTATGCAACACCAGTGTCGGACAAAATCCGTTGGAAAAAATCCGACGGATTTTGTGGTCGGAATTTCGGACCGTGTGTACGGGGCATAAGAAGATATAACCATGCTAATGGTGCAGCAGAAAACATATAGCATATAGGAAGGTTTGTGGTCCAGGATGAGAGGACAGTCAAAATTAGAAGCTGCCAGCCGCCCGCATACCGGAAGCAGTGCGGCCGCTTTATGGGGGCGCTGGACTAATTTGCATCTCAGCCCAGTCCGGCCCAATACGACTGGCGCTACACTGTTAGTTTCCGTGCTGCCCCCCTGCAAAGTGCTGCCCTAGGTCTGGGCCTAGGCCAGGATACAGCGTTGTAGAAGGGACAATGTAAACAGTGTGTGTTTTAGTATCACTTTAGATGCAGTTTCCCAGTGTATGTATCTGTGTAAATCTTTATTGGAGCCCTATAGAAACTGAATGTAAATGGCATCCTATAAATTAGGCTGTATCTGTAGACGTAAAGCAGCAGTTCTGGATGTAGAGTTGGCCTTGGGGGCAATAAAGAACATTGAAGAAGACTCTAATTTACTGTCTAACTACACACAGCATGCCTATACTCTACAAAATATACACTGGGGACTGTATTGTCTGATTGTGCAGAACATCGATCAGAACCTGTACTTCACAACAGCTGTAAAATTAGATTAACTGCTTGCCCTCCAGAAGATTTAACCCCCTTCATGTCCAGGCCATTTTTTGCTTTACAGCACTGCATTACTTTAACTGCTTGCCGACCGATTCAGGTGATATTCGTCGGCAGAAGGGCACGTACAGGCAGATTAACCTACCTGTACGTTGCCCTTTAAGAAGCGGTTTGTGGCACGCGGCACCGTAAGCTCCATGAGCGTGATTGCGGGTCAAAAAGGTATCGGCTTTGGGTATCAGAAGCATTTGCACGAGTGCGAGTATTCAGTACATCGGTGCAATTCTAAAAAATAAAATACATTTAATAATGTCTAGAGTCTTTTATATCTGCCCGGAGTTCATTTGTAAAGTATTCCATTTTATTACAAAAGGCTAAGCAGGGGCTGGCACCGATCCAAATGGTCTCAGGCGCACCAACCCTTCTGGCTCTTACCACTGTTGCTACATACCAGTGTGGGATTAATTTACAATCTGCCTTACTGTACAAAGCATCATTTAAAGAAAACAGTGTTGTGTCTGTGTGCAAATCACAGCCAAGAAGACAGTATAACTGTCCGGGTGCAGAAAGACACAGAACTATGCTTCTCTTCTCTAACACGGGAGACAAATATGCAATCAGTCAATCTTTTTTCCAACTTCGTGTAAATGTCAGTCCTGTGATCCACTTGCTGATCACCCCATAGCAGTTTTACTGCTACAGGGCGACAGCTTTTGCGCAGGATCACGTGTATATATATATATATATATATATATATATATATATATATATATATATATATATATATATATATATATATATATGTGTGATCCTTCACTTCCACCTGCAGGGGGCGCACGCGGTACCAGCAGGCCACTGCCACTGTGGGTGCCAGGCACTGGATGTCCTCCAACACCCGCCGATTGTCAGTAATTCACACAGAATGGGGAACAAGGCAGATCTCCATTCTGACAGGGGGGAAGGAATGAATTCTGTGTATCTGCAAAGCAGGGACTAGAACCCTATCTCTTCCACTAGTAAAAGCAGCACACACAGTACACAAAAACACTGGCTATGCACACAGTTAACACTTTTAACGCTCTACATGTTTAACCTCTTCCCAGCCAGTGTCATTAGTATAGTGACAGTGTATATTTTTAGCACTGGTCACAGTATTGGTGTCACAGGTTGCCCCAAAGTGTCAGTTAGTGTCCGACTGTCCGTCGCAATATTGCAGGCCCGCTATAAGTCGCTGATCGCTGCTTTTACCAGTATAAAAAAAGAATTCCAGAAATATATACCATTGTTTATAGACGCTACAGTGTGGGTGTAAAAACAAGGTCTGTAAAGACATAGATGAGTGAGTTTGGGGTGGAGGAACTTGACTGGTCTGCACAGAGTCCTGACCTCAACCCCCGATAGAACACCTTTGGGAAGACTGCGATCCAGGCCTTCTCGTCCAACATCAGTGCCTGACCTCACAAATGCGCTTCTTGAAGAATGGTCAAACATTCCCATAGACACACTCCTAAACCTTGTGGACAGGCGTCCCAGAAGAGTTGAAGCTGTTATAGCTGCAAAGGGTGGGCCAACCCAATATTGAACCCTACGGACTAAGACTGGGATGCCATTAAAGTTCATGTGCGTGTAAAGGCAGGCGTCACAATACTTTTGACAATATAGTGTATGCTTATTGGGATTTTTGTTTACCAAAAATATGAAGCAGAATACATATTGGCTTACATGTATGAAGAAATTAGATTTTTTAAAATATTTTTATTAGATATGTTTTATAGCATAAATGTTTTAAATAAAAAAAATGTAAATTGTCGATTTTTTTTAGATTGCTCCTTTCATTGGTGATCAGTGATCAGTGGGAAGAATGCCCCTTACATTGGTGATCAGTGGGAAGAATGTCCCTTACATTGGTGATCAGTGGGAAGAATGTCCCTTACATTGGTGATCAGTGGGAAGAATGCTCCTTACATTGGTGATCAGTGGGAATAATGCCCCTTATATTGGTGATCAGTGGGAAGAATGCCCCTTACATTGGTGATCAGTGGGAAGAATGCCCCTTATATTGGTGATCAGTGGGAAGAATGCCCCTTACATTGGTGATCAGTGGGAAGAATGTCCCTTACATTGGTGATCAGTGGGAAGAATGCCCCTTACATTGGTGATCAGTGGGAAGAATGCCCCTTACATTGGTGATCAGTGGGAAGAATGCCCCTTACATTGGTGATCAGTGGGAAGAATGCCCCTTACATTGGTGATCAGTGGGAAGAATGCACCTTACATTGGTGATCAGTGGGAAGAATGCTCCTTACATTGGTGGTCAGTGGGAAGAATGCTCCTTACATTGGTGGTCAGTGGGAAGAATGCTCCTTACATTGGTGGTCAGTGGGAAGAATGCTCCTTGACATTGGTGGTCAGTGGGAAGAATGCCCCTTACTTTATTTGTGATCAGTGGGAAGAATGCTCCTTACATTGGAGATCAGTGGGAAGAATGCCCCTTACATTGGTGATCAGTGGGAAGAATGCTCCTTACATTGGTGATCAGTGGGAAGAATGCTCCTTACATTGGTGATCAGTGGGAAGAATGCACCTTACATTGGTGGTCAGTGGGAAGAATGCTCCTTACATTGGAGGTCAGTGGGAAGAATGCTCCTTACATTGGTGATCAGTGGGAAGAATGCTCCTTACATTGGTGATCAGTGGGAAGAATGCACCTTACATTGGTGATCAGTGGGAAGAATGCCCCTTACATTGGTGATCAGTGGGAAGAATGCCCCTTACATTGGTGATCAGTGGGAAGAATGCCCCTTACATTGGTGATCAGTGGGAAGAATGCTCCTTACATTGGTGATCAGTGGGAAGAATGCTCCTTACATTGGTGGTCAGTGGGAAGAATGCTCCTTACATTGGTGATCAGTGGGAAGAATGCTCCTTACATTGGTGGTCAGTGGGAAGAATGCTCCTTACATTGGTGGTCAGTGGGAAGAATGCTCCTTACATTGAAGGTCAGTGGGAAGAATGCACCTTACATTGGAGGTCAGTGGGAAGAATGCCCCTTACATTGGTGATCAGTGGGAAGAATGCCCCTTACATTGGTGATCAGTGGGAAGAATGCCCCTTACATTGGTGATCAGTGGGAAGAATGCTCCTTACATTGGTGATCAGTGGGAAGAATGCCCCTTACATTGGTGATCAGTGGGAAGAATGCCCCTTACATTGGTGATCAGTGGGAAGAATGCCCCTTACATTGGTGATCAGTGGGAAGAATGCTCCTTACATTGGTGATCAGTGGGAAGAATGCTCCTTACATTGGTGGTCAGTGGAAGAATGCTCCTTACATTGGTGGTCAGTGGGAAGAATGCTCCTTACATTGGTGGTCAGTGGGAAGAATGCTTCTTACTTTGAAGGTCAGTGGGAAGAATGCACCTTACATAGGAGGTCAGTGGGAAGAATGCCCCTTACGTTGGTGATCATTGGGAAGAATGCCCCTTATATTGGTGATCAGTGGGAAGAATGCTCCTTACATTGGTGATCAGTGGGAAGAATGCCCCTTACATTGGTGATCAGTGGGAAGAATGCCCCTTACATTGGTGATCAGTGGGAAGAATGCCCCTTACATTGGTGATCAGTGGGAAGAATGCACCTTATATTGGTGATCAGTGGGAAGAATGCCCCTTACATTGGTGATCAGTGGGAAGAATGCACCTTACATTGGTGATCAGTGGAAGAATGCCCCTTACATTGGTGGTCAGTGAAATGCTTACATTGGTGGTCAGTGGGAAGAATGCTCCTTACATTGGTGGTCAGTGGGAAGAATGCTCCTTACATTGGAGGTCAGTGGGAAGAATGCTCCTTACATTGGAGGTCAGTGGGAAGAATGCCCCTTACATTGGAGGTCAGTGGGAAGAATGCCCCTTACATTGGAGGTCAGTGGGAAGAATGCTCCTTACATTGGAGGTCAGTGGGAAGAATGCTCCTTACATTGGAGGTCAGTGGGAAGAATGCTCCTTACATTGGAGGTCAGTGGGAGGAATGCTCCTTACATTGGAGGTCAGTGGGAAGAATGCTCCTTACATTGGAGGTCAGTGGGAGGAATGCTCCTTACATTGGAGGTCAGTGGGAAGAATGCTCCTTACATTGGAGGTCAGTGGGAAGAATGCTCCTTACATTGGAGGTCAGTGGGAAGAATGCTCCTTACATTGGAGGTCAGTGGGAAGAATGCTCCTTACATTGGAGGTCAGTGGGAGGAATGCTCCTTACATTGGAGGTCAGTGGGAAGAATGCTCCTTACATTGGAGGTCAGTGGGTCAGTGGGAAGAATGCTCCTTACATTGGAGGTCAGTGGGAAGAATGCACCTTACATTGGAGGTCAGTGGGAAGAATGCACCTTACATTGGAGGTCAGTGGGAAGAATGCACCTTACATTGGAGGTCAGTGGGAAGAATGCACCTTACATTGGAGGTCAGTGGGAAGAATGCACCTTACATTGGAGGTCAGTGGGAAGAATGCACCTTACATTGAAAGGTCAGTGGGAAGAATGCACCTTACATCAGGGCTTGACAAATTTTCTTGGAATCTAGGAGCCAGCTAAAAAAGTTAGGAGCCAGGTTTTCTTTTTAACGACAACGACTGACAGGTGGCACTGGGCACCGTAGGACGTCCTCCCAGAACCTTGCTCCTGCGCGCCCCCTAGGGCACGCACTCGGGAACATCCGTGACCGCCAGGTCCCGAGGACCCGGCGCATTGCGGTAAACGGACGCCGATAGCGGCCGTTTACCACGTGATCGCTCTGTCAAATGACGGTGCGATCACATGTACACAAACCGGCGTCACGTCATGACGCTGGTTCCTCCCTCCCCTCTCTGTATCGATCAGTACAGTGAGAGGGGGAGAGATGGGACCAGCGCTGTGGGCTGGATGTGTAGTGCCCACAGCGCTGGTCAGTGACAGCTACACTGCCAGCACTGTGCAATGCTCTGCCAATACATTTTAATAGAAACAAAGAATTTTTTTTTTTTTTACTGAATTTTCTGTATTTTTTGATTTATAGTGCAAAAAATAAAAAAACCCAGCGGCGATTAAATACCACCAAAAGAAAGCTCTATTTGTGTGAAAAAAAGGACAAAAAAAATCATTTGGGTACAGTGTTGCATGACTGAGAAATTGTCATTCAAAGTGTCAGAGCACTGAAAGCTGAAAAGTGCCCAGTGGTTAACATTGCATTAGCATTGCTAGAGGTGTTGCAATACCAACGGCCACCACAAGATGGCGCCATAGAAGGATTTCAGAAGGCCGCAAAGCCGCGGCCTAAATTTCTGTCTGGCGCGGCCCGATGCAATCGCGCGGCAGGGGTCGGTGTCCACAGGCTGACACAGTACCGCAGCTGTGTCGCCCCAGGCGCCAGGACCCCAATTCTAGGCGCAATTGCGCCCGGGCGACCAGGGTTTGTCGAGGCCTGCCTTACATTGAAAGGTCAGTGGGAAGAATGCTCCTTACATTGGAGGTCAGTGGGAAGAATGCACCTTACATTGGAGGTCAGTGGGAAGAATGCACCTTACATTGAAGGTCAGTGGGAAGAATGCTCCTTACATTGGAGGTCAGTGGGAAGAATGCACCTTACTTTGGAGGTCAGTGGGAAGAATGCACCTTACATTGGAGGTCAGTGGGAAGAATGCACCTTACATTGAAAGGTCAGTGGGAAGAATGCTCCTTATACTAGTGGCCAATGGTGTGACAGTGAGAGTCCCTGCCACTATGTGCATTTAGGTTATGAAGTTAGAAATGACACAGGACTCTCAAAGAGTCAGTTTGAGAAGCTCCAGCAGGTGTTTTGTGAGCAGAAAAAAATGTGTTTTCTCTGGATTTGTTAGCTCTGGATCAGGGCCTGGAGCTTGAAGGTTCTAATGAATATTGGGTGGAATGGGGCCTTCAGTCCTATGTACGGGCTTTGCTACTTGCCTACAGCCTGTGTAAGTGCACAGGTGATCAGAATCGTTACAACCCAGATCTGAGCATAGCTTAGGGCAGTTGTTGCCATTCGGTGTGAGAAGATAGTTCCAGCGAGAAGGGGTGACCTGTTCGGAAGATGTGACCCTATGTTGGGGGGACTTCTTGCCCATAGGACTGGGAGAGTCAGGACAGCTACGTGGGTCCCGAGAGATGGGGGAAGTTGAGGTGACTAGTAAGTTCACAGAGGGGGCTGGAGGTAGTCCTGTGTTCCTGAGAAGTGGGAGAGCCCAAGGTGCTGGGAGAACCCTATCCATTGAGACCAGGAGTGGGGCCTGAGGTACTGCAAGAGCAGACTGAGCAAGTCTGAGGAGCCCAAGGTAGGGGATACCTTAGCGAGCAGAGGTGCTGCTGACTGAAGAGCCAGGTGACTCTGCTTTTTTTCTTAATACTATTTTGTGTGAAGCGGAAATCCCTGTCTGGGCAGCCTGTTGTTTTTGGACTTTTACTTTGTTTTTCCCTTTTTAATCCCTTGACGGCGACGTCATACAAATATGCGGCTCCACTAGACTTCTCACGAGAGCCTCGGGCCCCGTACTAACAATCTGGACCCGGAGCACCTGATTCTGGGTCACCTGATCACTGTGATAGCCTCTGATTGGCTACCACAGTGATTAGTCACTGTGAAGCCCGCCCCCATGTTTTCTCTCTCTGTGAATGAAGGAGAGAGATGCATCTTGCAGAGAGAAAAAAAAAAGTTTGTGTAAAAAAAAAAAAAAATAAGATAATTAAAAAAAATAAAAATAAAAAAAAATAGATTAAGGTTTGATCTAGGTCAGTGCCAGGGTTAGTGTTTTGGCCAAGGTCAGGGTCAAAGGTCAAGTCAGTATTTTTTTTTGGACAGGATTTATTTTTATTTTTTTTATTATTAGTGTCAGTTAGTGTGTGTGTTTTAGGTAGGAATGAAAAAAATGCACACTATTGTTTCTGGGCTGTACTACGGGTACAAAAAACAAGTAACATACACATATTTAGTATCGTTGTGAGCGTCAGGAGCAGGAGAATTTATTTTGGATTGTTCTTTGGTGGAATATTTTGGCAGTAGCAAGAAATATACAGCTAAATGTAAAAAAAAAAATTTTTTCTTTACTATTGTGGGCCAGTATTCCTTTTATAATTAAAAAATCAGGAGATATTCATTACCATTTACCACCAAATGAAAGCCCAATTTGTCCTGAAAACAACAATGTATAATCCACCTGGATACACAAAGTAGTTGATGATATGTCAAAGTTGCAAAATTGTGCTTAGGCATTAAGATTTGTTTTACCCTTAGGTGCAAAGGGGTTAATAAAAGGGGAGGTACCAGGCCCTTGAAAAAAAGCTTGGGCTGACGTAAACTCATTTCAAAAACGCATCTACCATGAGAGCTGACAACCCCATAACACAATGTGAAGAATGCTTCTTTCATTGGTGGTCAGTGGGAAGAATGCTTCTTATATTGCTCATTGCCCAAGGAACCCTGGGAAAACCTCTGGAGGAACCCCTACAAAACCTCTGAAATTGTCCTCGGTTTCCACAAAACCCAAGTTGAAAAAGGCTGGTTTAGATGATAGTTTAGCATTTTGGGTAAATTAGATTTAGCAGTAGGTTATGCCTTAGTTTGGCTATTATTATTTATTCTCTTAGATGTAAATCTGAATTTCTAATACCTTTGGCATACCGCCCAACCTTCCCGGATTCACCGGGACCGCCCCGGAATTTCAAGTAAATCCCGGTGTCCCGCAAATCCGGGTTGAGTCGCGCAGCGGAGCCAAGTACCGAAACAAGTTCCGATACTTGACTCCACCAATCCCTGTCTGGTGCATGCCGCTCCATGCTGCAGCTGGCCAGGCTGGGGCACGCTCAGTACACATCCTCTAGATCTATCCAGTACAAGGAGGGAGGAGGAGGTAGACTAGTTCTCCTCCACCTCCTTCCCATGTCCTCATGTGCCCGCCCTCAACCCCCGGCGTGCAGCCAATGCTGTGCTGTGAAGGGGTTGTGTGGGCGGGTACTGAGCAGTACATGATGCCTGCTTGAGCCTGCGGTAAGTGAATTCTCTAATCTCTCTTCCTTCCATGCGCTGTAGTGATCCATCCTTCCTGCCGTTCCATGCCCTATAGTGATCCATTCTTCCTTCCATGCCCTGTAGTGATGTATCCTTCCTGCCTTCCATGCCCTGTAGTGATCCATCCTTCCTGCCTTCCATGCCCTGTAGTGATCCAGCCTTCCTGCCTTCCATGCCCTGTAGTGATCCATCCTTCCTGCCTTCCATGCCCTGTAGTGATCCATCCTTCCTGCCTTCCATGCCCTGTAGTGATCCATCCTTCCTGCCTTCCATGCCCTGTAGTGATCCAGCCTTCCTACCTTCCATGCCCTGTAGTTATCCAGCCTTCCTGCCTTCCATGCCCTGTAGTGATCCATCCTTCCTGCCTTCCATGCCCTGTAGTGATCCATCCTTCCTGCCTTCCTTGCCCTGTAGGGATCCATCCTTCCTTGCCGGGTAGTGATCCATTCTTTCTGCCTTCCATGCCCTTTTAGTCAACCATCCTTCCTGCCTTCCATGCGCTGTAGTGATCCATCCTTCCTGCCTTCCATGTACCATAGTGATCCTTGCTGCATTTCATGTACCATAATGTATATGTATCCCTGAGACTCCAGCTTGTGGCAAAGCAATCAAAGCATAATTTATAGGTACAAGGAAGCCCAGGTTTTGTTTAACAATGCCCATTAAGCCCCTTCCGCTAGCACTTTTGGCCACCCCCACTTTTTTGCCGCGGTGTGCATAGCGCACCGCTGGTCACTATCTCGCTTAAATGTCCCTCATTCTCAAGTTCAAAAGTTGGGAGGTATGCCTTTGGGTTTCTTTAGCACTCACCGTAGATGTGTACAGTAGCTAGCAAGAATCAACGCTCCTTTCCTGCTGAAAACTGCTCATACAGTATATGATATGATGGGGCCAGGAGGAGAGCTACCAGTGACAATTAATCATTCTGATAGTCAGGATGTTTTTGGCACCTTGCAGAGGAAGACACACCCGTCCCTGCGGCAGTGCAGGTTGTGCAGTATACCCGAGGCAATGGCACACCCTCCATAGGCTCCAGCAACAAGTCACTATTGTTCCTCGCAGACAGTATTATTTGACAGGTTCTCTTCCTGCTCAAATATTTGTTCTTAACACCTTGTCTGCTGCCCAGTGGCCAGATTATGCAGGTTTTTGGAGCTGAAGCTGTCGCTTCATAGCAACCAATCTAGATTTTTTTTTTTCATGAAATAAGAAAGCTGATTAGTTGCCATGGGCCAATTCAGGAAGGTCCAGTCAGTAAAATTTTCTTCCAGCTGAGGTTTGATTCTTAATGGCACTGGCAACACGGCACGTTCCACAGTACCATGCAGCTTGGTACAGCGCAATTAAAAATAAGGGTCTTCTTTCTCTGCGATTTTGCGTATAAGGCAGCCCACTAAAATAAATGGGCCGCCTACACGCAGAACACAATGATGTGAACATAGCCTCACATCATAATCCTGTTATTACATCAGTGTTCTTAGTTACCCCTGCAAATCATCCCTCCCTTTACATTACAGTCCTCAGCCCCCCTTTATTTCACCCACTCCCACTCCCACTTCAAATTGCAGTTCCCACCCCCCCCTTTAGATTTCCTCACCCCCTTTATAGCACTCTCCTTTACATTGCAATCTCCAGCCCCCCTTCATGTTCCTGTCCTCACCCCCTTTTTATAATACCCCTTCACATTGCAACCCTCAGCCCCCCTTAATATTCCTGTCCTTACACGCTTTATAGCATTCCCCTTCACATTCCTGTCCTCACCCCATTTATAGCACCCCTCCTGCAGATTGCAGTCCCCAGCCCTATTTACATTCCTGTCCTCACCCCCTTTATATCTCCCCTCCTTAACCTTGCAGTCACCAGCCCCCCTTCACATTCCTGTACTCACCCCCTTTGTAGAACCCCCCCTCCCCTTCCTCCTTCACATTACAGTTTCTGGACCCCTTTTCACATCACCCTCAGCTTCCCCTGTCCTTCGTAGCAGTCAGGGAGCCCTGTTCCCTGTCCTACCTTACACAGGGCGGAGGGCGGGAGGCACAGAAGGTCTAGAGCTGACATCGGAAGGGCAGCACAGCAATGGACAGAGGGCGGGAGCTACCCCAGTTAACTAATTGGTTGCTAGGATGCAGTGCGGTCCTAGCAATTAATCAGTTATCTGGGCCCGCCCCCGCCCTCCATCGCTGTGCTGCCTCTCGATGTCAGCTCTGCAAAAAAGATAAATGGTGCGACCATGGCGAGTCAGGATGGGACATTAACTCGGTCCAGATCCGGACTACGGTTCGCTATTTAGTGCTGCCTGCTCTATGTCTTTGGAAGATGGTAGTACATTTGTTTTATGAAGGCCAGAGTTCATTCAAGCTAGTCTCTGCTCTTAAATGAGATTTATGCATTATGACTCTAAAGCAGTCATAACAAGCATGTGAACCAGTATGAGTAGAAGCTGATTCAGCTACCAGTATATATAAAGCCTAAGTTTGTCTTTTGAATAAAACTGACTATACAGTCAAAGGGCCTCCGTAAGTTGAAAAAAGCTGTAAATCTTAGAAAATATGTGTTTAGTTTAAGTGCCATACCTGTAGGCCGTGAGCGGCACTCAAGCCGTTCTACCTAGAAGCTTTAACGTACCATGGGTTGAGCGCCTCAGCTCAGCATTGCTGATACAGGGGAGAGAGAGTGCTCTGCGCATGCACAGGCTCTGAATGAGAGAAATTACTCGTTCCTGTGATGTTGGGGGGAGAGTGCTTAAGGAAAGGTGTGTCCTAGCTTCTAGACACAAAAGAGCTGATCACTTACACTGCTAGTTTTTCAACCAGGCTCCGGGGGTGCTGCTCATGGACTATAGGTATCGCATTTAATATAAGCAGAAAGTTTAAAAGCAGCACAGTATTGTTTAACCTACTGGGGTCCCTTGACTGCACACTTCATTTTATTCAAATTATGTACTTAAAGTGGGGTGCCCCTTAAAAATATATTTTTTTAAAGTCAGCAGCTACAAATACTGCAGCTGCTGACTTTTAATAATCGGACACTTATCGGGAGTAACTCGCGCCCAGACCAGATGCAATAGAAAGAACTTGTATTGCAGTCAAAGTATAACCGTTGACAACAAGCCCGGCAAAAGGCAGCCCGACTTGGGAACACGCACGGATGAACAGAATATTTTAGTAGAGCGGATCTCAGCCGAACTGACAGTCTGTCTTGAGGGGTGGAATGAGGCCTAGCCAGTCTGTGCCCAAGCAGGGAGGTTTCCAGGAGACATGGAAGGTCCATAGACTTTCCCTACTCATCTGGAACCTTTCTCTGCCACTATTACGGTTTCTGACAGACGGGTGACCTGTCCCTACACTACCTAAATGCTAAATGCACAGCAAACCCAGGAGCCACAGTCTTAAATAGACTCTGCAACCCAAGATGACCACTAGAGTCACATGGGCTTCTCAGCTTCCAAACGGATTGCGGCCCCAGTGACCCAGGAAACCATGTTCCTCTTGACTTCCTCTCCCTCTGCACTGTCGCTGCAGTTGACGGCCACCTGCAGTGGGGAAAATAGATTGCACTTGCTTACACACACACAGCTTTAGCCTTTAAAGCAGGGATCTACAAACTTTCTAAACAAAGGGCCAGTTTACCGTCCTTCAGACTTTAGGGGGGCCGGACTCTGACCAATGGAAGTAGATAGGGTCCCGAAGTCAGTGGGAAAAAATAATGCCCCTTTGTTTCAGTGGGAGTAATTGTGCCCCATTATTGGTGCCAGTCGGAGGAATGACACCTTCATTGGTGTCATTGGGAGGAATTTTGCCTCATCATTGGTGTTATTGGGAGAAATTGTGCTCCATCATTGGTGCAATTGGGAGGAATTGTATCCATCGTTGGTGTCATTGGGAGGAATTATACCCTATCGTTGGTGTAATTGGGAGGAATTGTACCCCATTGTTGATGTCATTCAGAGAAATTATGCCCCACCGTTGGTGTCATTGGAAGAAATTGTGCCCCTTCATTTGTGTCAGTGGGGGGAATTATGCCCTAATGTTGTTATCAGTGGATGAAATAGTGCCCCAAGGGCCGGATAAAAGCAAGCAAAGGGCCGCATCTGGCCCCTGGGTCACAGTTTGGAGACCACTGCTTTTACATTTTGAAAAGGAAGCATCCAGAGAAAGCCTAGGCAACCATAGGGGCAATGTACAAGCTCCATACAGAAAGGAAAATAAGTAATCCACACTTACCATTGCTGTGCGTTAATGTTAATGTGTTATGGGATGCATTACCACACGCTGCATTATTAAATGGGCTAAAAAAGGGGGTGAAAAAACTTGCATGACTTCTTATTAACAACCCAGCCTACCACAACTCGGTATATGCATTGTGGTGCGCTGCAGGAGAAGAGAAATCTCAGGACCGATCATCAAACCTCTCCTATGTTTCTAAACACAATGAACTATGCTACTTCTCCATGTAGGTTCAGAAAATCATAGGGGCAGCCAATACAGCCCTGCATTGCCTCACCCAGGTTAAATATTAACTATCAGCTCCGATGAAACAGTGCCCCCTTTGTCCAAAAATACATTAAAAGTTGTTCTACATTCGCTTTCCTGTTGCTTTTGTGCAAGGAGATTATCTTTTTTTGCTTTATCAGATCTTAAAGTGGAACTAATGTCTCACTGTGAAAAACTGTTACGAGTCATGCAAAGTTTATTTTGCCTTACACTCCTAGCAGTTTTTGTCTTTGCATGTGCACAATACATTGTACATGCATCCCCACAACCCCAGCTCATTCAAGACAAACCTAGAACAGAGGTGGGTACCTCCCACTCAGTGCATGTTCCAGCTCCTCATTCAAGACAAACCTAGAATAGAGGTGGGTGCCTCCCACTCAGTGCACGTTCCAGCTCCTCATTCAAGACAAACCTAGAATAGAGGTGGGTGCCTCCCACTCAGTGCACGTTCCAGCTCATTCAAGACAAACCTAGAATAGAGGTGGGTGCCTCCCACTCAGTGCACGTTCCAGCTCATTCAAGACAAACCTAGAATAGAGGTGGGTGCCTCCCACTCAGTGCACGTTCCAGCTCCTTATTCAAGACAAACCTAGAATAGAGGTGGGTGCCTCCCACTCAGTGCACGTTCCAGCTCATTCAAGACAAACCTATAATAGAGGTGGGTGCCTCCCACTCAGTGCACGTTCCAGCTCATTCAAGACAAACCTAGAATAGAGGTGGGTGCCTCCCACTCAGTGCACGTTCCAGCTCATTCAAGACAAACCTAGAATAGAGGTGGGTGCCTCCCACTCAGTGCACGTTCCAGCTCATTCAAGACAAACCTAGAATAGAGGTGGGTGCCTCCCACTCAGTGCACATTCCAGCTCATTCAAGACAAACCTAGAATAGAGGTGGGTGCCTCCCGCTCAGTGCACGTTCCAGCTCATTCAAGACAAACCTAGAATAGAGGTGGGTGCTAGGAATGATGCAACTCCAGTGCGCATGTGCAGTAGATGCATCACCCATGGCCGACGAGCACCCAGGTAGATGGCGCCTCATCAGTGCCCATTAGTGAAGTCTATCAGTGCCCATCAGTGCAGCCTTATCAGCACACATCAATGAAAGTCAAAAAATACTTATTTACAGCTAGAGAAAACTTATTTTTTCAAGATTTTTGGTCTTTTTTGTTTTTTTTTAGCTTTGTTTGCACCTGGAATCCTTCAAATAACACCCTTCCAGTTCCTAGGTGTCTATGTCTCTCATCCACTGTATCAAGGCTGCTCTCCTGATATGGGCTACAAGCATGTCTGTATATTCTGTATATATTACATGGGGGGTGGGCAATTGGTGGTTTACAGAAGATAGCTAAGAAGCAAGAAATTCTTCTGTGTAGCTCAGAGGAAGTGACAAGACACTGCATTAATGACTAGATCAACAGGTATTTTCTGTATTTCCTGAAAACGAATGCAGCCGGCACATCTGAGGACTGTAATCTGCAATATATTATATCCGGCACTGTTTCCCACTAACTCACCCAATCTGGATTCCAGAGCCACTCCTCTTCTGGGTTATTTAACCCACTTTCTGTGAGCCTCAAGGTTAGGGTTGCCACCTGCCCAGGATGCACCTGGACAGTCTGGGTTTTGAATCATGCGCCTGAAACCCGGACACATTATTCTGACCGGCTGTGGCTCCCCAAGTAACCAAGATTATGAGACGCACACAAATCTGCTGCTGTCTGAGGGCAGGTTTGGCATACCTCCCAACTTTTTGAGATGGAAACGAGGGGCACCTATTAGCAAAAGTATGTAGGCCTAGGACACACACCCTGCCACGCCCCCTTAAAACGAGAAGTATACAAAAAAATATATTTTGTTAAACCCACAGGTGCTTTTTTTTTTACCACTACTATGTTTTTGTACTGACTTTTGAAATTTACAAATGCCGCAATTTAGAAATTGAATGAAAGGTTTAGCACTAGGCTTTAACTGCTCCCAAATCCTTTTGAGAATGGTCATCCCGGAAAACCTTGAATATACATAAATTTGTCACTTCCCTTTTCCAACCCTTTGTGAAACCTACGGCATACCTTAATCAGAATTATTCCGATACCTGCAAATTAAAAACGTTTTCACTCCTTTTATAAGCTCTGACACTCCTCTAACACACTTTAATGAATTTGAATCTTTTTGTAGGAAAGATCCTCACACAAAAGGCATGATCTCCTCACTCTATTCACATTTGATAGTTAAACCCGAACTGGATAAACCCTCTTATGTCCAGAAGTGGGAGGCAGGCATGGGTCGAACGCTCGACATTACAGAATGGAATCAGATCTGGTTATCTACCAAATCAGCCTCCCCTAATATTATTGAGGTAGAGGCTAATTATAAAGTATTGACAAGATGGTACCTTGTACCTGTTAGGGTTGCAAAATATGTACCAACCTGTTCCGTTCCAGTGCTATCGTGGTTGCTCAGAGTCAGGCACACAACTATACATTTGGTGGACATGCCCAATAGCACAAGCCTTTTGGAAAGAGATTTTTAAAATGGCCTCCAAGATGTTTGGTTTGCAAATACAGCCTGATCCTGCTACCGCATTACTTAATCTGAAACCAGGATCTCTAACTTTGACTCAATTTAAACTATTTGTACTACTTCTAACGGTAGCTAAACAAACTTTGGCAAAGGCATGGCAGCCCCCGACATTGGTGGGGGTTGAGACGAAGAATAGGATGACTAACGCCATGATTCATGCCAAAATGGTGGCTATTAATAACGCTCTGCTTTCCAAATTTGAAAAATGATGGCACCCATGGATAACACATCATTTGCCATCTAACTTTGACAAGAATGTTATACTGCCATGGTAGCTGAATGAATGAATGACTTATGAGCTGAGTTGAGATGATTTAAGGTGATCTATAAAGAAAACAGAGACTTTCATGATGGTTCTCAATCCAACCCTGTGGACCCCCTCTCTTCTATGTTTCACCCCTTCTCTCCTTTCTCTTCTTCCTTATCCACTTTCCGATTTTAAAACTCTTTTCCTAGTAGAGTATATTCTTTTTCAGACATCTCTGACACAGCCTATGCTGTGGACACAAATACAATTTAAGAATTTACTTACTCTTTAACAGCTCCTACATAGCTCTTCAATACCTAATCCAGGTTATACCCAAATACCTATATTTACATGCTATGTTATCATCTATTATTAATGTAGCGGCCATAACCCTCAATGGGCGGCCTTGACTTTTGTGCTTACCGGTTACCTCCGCTTGGCGTGTTCTTCCAGGTCTAGGGGTTCCCAGGGTTAGTACCCAACGACTTTGGACGCTGACACCATAAAAGTCCTTTAGAAAGGTTTTTTTTTGCAGGGGTAACATCCAACAAACACAGTCTCGTATGGGAACAGAGGGCAAGGGTGGAGAAACTCAGGCACCTTAAACTGCTGACTATTAGAAAGTCTCTAATGCAAATACAGAGAGTAGCCACTCGCAGCTGGGTGCTTCAAAGCTGAACGAATCTCTAGCCAGAGATTATGGAAATCAGCACTTTAATCCAGAACTTGCAAAGTCTCTGACATTGAATAAAGTTGCAACCAAAAGTGAACAAGAACCTTTCCTCAGTACCTGGAACGTTCTCTGTCTCCTTGGCAGTACTGGGAAAGTGTGGATTTGTTGGTGTCCTTGACAACCCAGCAACCAGGCTCTTCTTGGGATGCCAGTTTGTTGGCCCTCCTCCGAAGAGTCCTCCCCCGGTCGCTTAAACAAGCTATGGTGCCCCTCCAAGTTGAGAGCGCACCCGGACGCCTTGAATCCTCCCTCAGTTACTGTGCCTCGGACCAGCCAGTCCCGAGACTCGGGAACAGATGGATCCTTGCGCCAGACCAAGCGGGTCTTTGGGGTTAGTCAAACGGACCATGTTGCGGGGCGGCACACGCTCCCGGTCTCGCGACCCCTCGCGGGGCTACCCCAGTCCAGATTCAGGTACAGGCAGCTCCGGCCGAACGAACCCCGAACACGTGACTTCAGCATCTTAAGTACCCTTTCCCAGACTCCTCAGTGGGGCCAGACGCACCCACTGATTGGCTTTGGGGAATGCTGATACTCAAAACGTCCAACCAGGCCTGGTTCTGGGCCTGTCATGTGCACCTAACTGTACACATGACCAGGCAGAACCCTAGCACAGCCCAGCCAAACTGATGCCAAAGTTAAACCTGCACAATTAACCCTCAGAACCTCTTTACTGTTCTGAGGGAAAAATACTAAATTTGCACATAGCGGACACCTTGCAAAAGTGTCGCCGCTACATTAACTAATAATTTTAGCATCTTATCTTTACCACAATATGTTTATTCATGTATTTGTCATGTATTCCTTTATATGCTCAATAAAATCTTTTGACAAGGAAAGGTTTAGCACTAGGAAACACTTTTTGAAAGATAAAAAGTGCATTTTATATATAACTTTATACATCAGATGAAAATGAGGGACAAATAAGGAGGAAAGAGGGACTTTGTTTTAAATCAGGGACAGTCCCTCGAAATCAGGGACAGTTGGGAGCTATGGGTTTGGCATCACTGGGGGGCAGGCCGATGATATCAGCAAAGGCAATTTGGCCACACCCTCTGTTTGCCGTGCTATGTGTGTTCTCGATGGGGAACCCAAATGTATCCCAGGTCTTTTGTAATCCTACAGTGTATACTACAAAAAAAAAATTGCCCTGCACCGCTAAAGTGTTCGGGTTTGGCTTGGAGAAAAGGTGGCAACCCTACTCACGGTGTCAATGGCCCACCCCTCACCTTGGTCTCACATGAGAATACTGCAGACAGTGACAACATGTCATTACATGGCACCACTCTCTGCATCAGTTAGGACTTGTGATGTCAGGCGACTGAACCAACCGAGGACACCTAGAAAAAAAGGTATCTATAATGATTTTGAAAATCAAAATCTGAATATCATAGGATCGGGCTGTGATTTGGGTTAAAGGTAACACTTTTCTACCAAGCTATGATGAAAGGAAATTACTACTATTAAATTATACTTTTACTTGGAAATTAGAGATATGGAGATAGGAGTACTTTAATATAGAATTCACGACCATTACATCCAATCTATCAGCGAGAAACCAGTTTTAAGGAGTGATAAGAGAATGTGCTTTCTTTCACAACAACATAAAAAGCTGAACAGTCTATGATTAGGTCAGACTGACTTGCTGCTAGAGATTGTCCTGTTCTGCACTAGGTGTCCCGAAGAGCCCAAGACCTAGTATGCCTTGGTGTTTAACCAGTGTCTGTCTATAAAGATATATATATATATATATATATATATATATATATATATATATATATATGATCCTTTATTACACTGTTTCACCATGAGTGGACAGTTTTCACATATTTACTGTGAATTTCTCCCTGGAGTACAATACAATGTTTATATGGAAGATATAAGATATTTTTCTCTTGTGTAATGGAAACCAGACATTAACTTAGAGGACCTGAAGCACCAACGACATTAGATAACGAAGAACTGTAGGAAAATAAAGTGTACAGTATATGCATAATCATAGTTTATACTTTCAATGCAGATTAAAAAAGGGAGGATTGAGATCATTTCTAAAGTTAGGTTAAATGTTAATGAGGACCTGAACTGTGGAGGCTGTCCTGAAAAAAAAAGGCAAGAAGAGATCAAAGAACTAGTCACTAATATTATCTACAGCAAGGTTTCTCAACCGGAGTACCCTTAGTGATTGAGCAGGGAGGAGAGAAGGAAGCGAGCTGCACAGTCAGTCGGTGATGGTTCTCAATGGGGGTATGGTGGTGATTGAGAGAAGAGAGCTCCACATGAGGACGCTGACCCTAGGTAATAGGGGAAAAGTAGTGATTGAGCAGGGAGGAGAGAAGAAAGCGAGCTGCACAGTCGGGGATGGTTCTCAATGGGGGTATGGTGGTGGTTGAGAGAAGAGAGCTACACATGAGGACGCTGACCCTAGGTAATAGGGGAAAAGTAGTGATTGAGCAGGGAGGAGAGAAGGAAGCGAGCTGCACAGTCAGTCAGTGATGGTTCTCAATGGGGGTATGGTGGTGGTTGAGAGAAGAGAGCTACACATGAGGACGCTGACCCTAGGTAATAGGGGAAAAGTAGTGATTGAGCAGGGAGGAGAGAAGAAAGCGAGCTGCACAGTCGGGGATGGTTCTCAATGGGGGTATGGTGGTGGTTGAGAGAAGAGAGCTACACATGAGGACGCTGACCCTAGGTAATAGGGGAAAAGTAGTGATTGAGCAGGGAGGAGAGAAGGAAGCGAGCTGCACAGTCAGTCGGTGATGGTTCTCAATAGGGGTATGGTGGTGGTTGAGAGAAGAGAGCTACACATGAGGACGCTGACCCTAGGTAATAGGGGAAAAGTAGTGATTGAGCAGGGAGGAGAGAAGGAAGCGAGCTGCACAGTCAGTCGGTGATGGTTCTCAATAGGGGTATGGTGGTGGTTGAGAGAAGAGAGCTACACATGAGGACGCTGACCCTAGGTAATAGGGGAAAAGTAGTGATTGAGCAGGGAGGAGAGAAGCAAGCGAGCTGCACAGTCAGTCGGTGATGGTTCTCAATGGGGTTATGGTGGTGATTGAAAGAATAGAGCTCCACATGAGGACGCTGACCCTAGGTAATAGGGGAAAAGTAGTGATTGAGCAGGGAGGAGAGAATGAAGCGAGCTGCACAGTCAGTCGGTGATGGTTCTCAATGGGGGTATGGTGGTGATTGAGAGAAGAGAGCTCCACATGAGGACGCGGACCCTAGGTAATAGGGGAAAAGTAGTGATTGAGCAGGGAGGAGAGAAGAAAGCAAGCTGCACAGTCAGTCAGTGATGGTTCTCAATGGGGGTATGGTGGTGATTGAGAGAAGAGAGCTCCACATGAGGACGCTGACCCTCGGTAATAGGGGAAAAGTAGTGATTGAGCAGGGAGGAGAGAATGAAGCGAGCTGCACAGTCAGTCGGTGATGGTTCTCAATGGGGGTATGGTGGTGATTGAGAGAAGAGAGCTCCACATGAGGACGCGGACCCTAGGTAATAGGGGAAAAGTAGTGATTGAGCAGGGAGGAGAGAAGGAAGCGAGCTGCACAGTCAGTCGGTGATGGTTCTCAATGGGGGTATGGTGGTGATTGAGGGAAGAGAGCTCCACATGAGGACGCTGACCCTAGGTAATAGGGGAAAAGTAGTGATTGAACAGGGAGGAGAGAAGGAAGCGAGCTGCACAGTCAGTCGGTGATGGTTCTCAATAGGGGTATGGTGGTGGTTGAGAGAAGAGAGCTACACATGAGGACGCTGACCCTAGGTAATAGGGGAAAAGTAGTGATTGAGCAGGGAGGAGAGAAGCAAGCGAGCTGCACAGTCAGTCGGTGATGGTTCTCAATGGGGGTATGGTGGTGATTGAGAGAAGAGAGCTCCACATGAGGACGCGGACCCTAGGTAATAGGGGAAAAGTAGTGATTGAGCAGGGAGGAGAGAAGAAAGCGAGCTGCACAGTCAGTCAGTGATGGTTCTCAATGGGGGTATGGTGGTGATTGAGAGAAGAGAGCTCCACATGAGGACGCAGACCCTAGGTAATAGGGAAAAAGTAGTGATTGAGCAGGGAGGAGAGAAGGAAGCGAACTGCACAGTCGGTGATGGTTCTCAATGGGGGAACAGTGGTGTCTGAGAGGGGAGGAGAAAAGGAAGAGGACCACTGATGCTTATCTATGGGGAAACAGTAGTGATTGAGAAAGGAGGAGATGAGGAAGAGAACTGCACAGACAGATGGTGATGGTTATCCATAGGAGACCAGTGGTGATTGAGAGGGGAGGAGAGAAGGAAGAGAGCTGCACAGTCAGGTAGTGATGGTTCTCAATGGCAGACCAGTAGTGATTGTGCAGCTCTCTTCCTTCTCTTCTCCCTGCTCAATCACTACTGGTCTCCCATTAAGAACCATCACCATCTGACCATGCAGCTCTTTTCCTTCTCTCCTCCCTTCTCAATCACTACTATTCCCCCATTAACAAGGGTCAGCACCTGCATGCACAGCTCTCTTCGTCCTCTCCTCCCCTCTCAATCACTACTGTTCCCACATTGATAACCAAGGGAGGAGAGAAGGAAGAGAGCTGCATAGTCAGATGATGATGGTTATCAATAGGGGAACAGTAGTGATTGAGAGAAGGAAGAGAGCTGTGTATGCAGACGCTGACCCTTGTTAATGGGGGTATAGTAGTGATTGTACAGAGAGGAGAGAAGGAAGAGAGCTGTGCAGTCAGTAGACATGTACACAACAAAAAAATTTGTTTATTTTTGTTTCGTTTTTTTCGTTTCCGTTGATTCGTAACGATTCGTACATTCGTAAGTCGTCGGTGTTCGTATTCGTAACGATTCGTACATTCGTAAGTCGTCGGTGTTCGTATTCGTAACCATTCGTAAGAGTTATTTTTCGTTGATTCGTTTTATCGTTAGTTTCATTTTCGTTTATTCGTTTATTCGAAATTCGGACGCATTCGTATTTTTCGTACATTCGTAACATTCGTAATCGGAGCATAATTCATTTTTATGTAATGTGTATGCTATTATTACATTTTAATAATTTACGAATCGAAAAAAAAAGTTACAAATCGAAAAAAAAAAGTTACGAATTACGAATTTTTTCATTCAATCTATTCGAAGCACGTTTAAGCAGCACCATTGTAAGGGACACGGAAAATTACCAATTCAACAAAAAAAAAAGTTACGAATGTACGAATTTTTTCGTTCATTTTCGTTGTTCCTTTTCTCGTTTTTCGGATTTTCTTCATTCGTACATTCGTTGTTTCTAATTAGTTTTTTTCGGATTTTCGTTGTTTTTCGGATTCGTTCGATTTGAACGATTCGTTAATCGGATTTGTACGATTCGAACGATTCGTTATTCGGATTCGTTCAATTCGAACGATTCGTTCATTCGTACGAAAACGAACGAACGAAAAAAACCCCCAAAAAAACGAAACGAATTGCACATGTCTAGCAGTCAGCTTCTGGTGGTTATCAATGGGGGAACAGCCTGTGCAACTCTCTTCCTGCCCTCCTTCTGTCTCAACGGGCATACCTCCCAACTTTTTGAGATAAGAATGAGGGACACCTATCAGCAAAAGTATGCAGGCATATGACACACCCCTTGCCACGCCCCCTTAAAGGGGAATTGTACAAAAAACAAGATTGGTTAAACTCACAAGTGCTTTTTTTACCACTACTATTCCTTTATATTGGCTTTTGGAATTTACAAATGCAGCAATTTAGAAATCAGATGAAAGGTTTAGCGCTGGAAAACACATTTTGATAGATAAAAAGTGCATTTTATATTCATCTATATAGATCAGACCAAAATGATGGACAAATGAGGAGGAATGAGGGACAGAGGGACATTGCTCCAAATCAGGGACAGTCCCTCGAAATCAGGGACAGTTGGGAGCTATGCAATAGGGGAACATTAGTGATTGAGACAGGTTATCCAACCAGTCCAATCAATGTTCCTCCATCTTCCTTAGAGTGATCAGCCAGAAGGCGTCTGCCTATTGCCATAAACATTGTCACTAAATATGTCTCCTCCCTATGGACTGTTTTATCTTCTTTGTGCAATCCAGTTAAAGGGCAGAGATTAGCGGCGAGGACACCGATACTCAGTGGTTCTACAGGTAATGTCTCCTATAGATATACTGTATGTCAGCTGAGATTCTTCTGTAGAGTAAATTAAATATTTGTTTTAAATTACTTCAGTAGCTTAAAAAGGTCATGTTTAACCCATGCGTCATGCTTGGCAAGCCTTGCCTGAATGTCCCACTAAGAACAAGAAGCATGCTTTGTCTGAAATAGTACAGTGTGTAAAATTAAAAAATATTCTAACACAATGTAGGACAAAGGGACAGACAGTCGTACCTTAGAGAAGTTAGCTGAGCTCTATTGGCAACAATAAAAAGGCTAAGGCCCCTTTCACACGGACGCAGTCAGTTTAGGCACGTCAAAAACGTATCAGTTCTTATCCGTTGTCTCATCCGTTTTCATCCGTCATCCGTTCCGTTAATGTCCGTTTTCATCCGTTTTTTGTCCGCTTACATCCGTAAATGCACACGTTTACGTCCGTTTTTTCATCCGTTTTTTCATCCGTTTTGTTCCGTTTATATGTGTGCCTGTGCCTTTAAGAGGTTGAGTTCACAGAAAAACACAAAACGGATCTTAACGGATCTTAACGGATCGGACGTTGACGGACGATGTCCGTCAACGTCAGTTAATATCCGTTTTGATGGATCTGAACGTAGCCTTGTACGTTTAAAAAAACGGATAAAAACGGAAGCGGAGGTTAACTGATGGTGACGGATGTTCATCCGTCTGCCCATAGGAATGCATTGTCGTCCGTCGACGGATGGAAGAAAAACGGATAGACGGTCCGTCCGTGTGAAAGGGGCCTTACTGTCTGTTGGGTCCCCAATGGTTGAGTCCCCAACAGTCAGCCACGTGTGGAGGCAATAAAAAAATTGGCACTTTTGTGGGACTAATGCTCCTGGTCCATATGTCATTGTTTTCAGTTGTTGGACAGCAAAGGGAATTTACGAATACAGGAGCAGATGTGCATGGCAACCAATCCGTGTCTAGCTTTCATTTTCAAACCTTACTGAACTAGCTCAAGATAGAAGCTGATTGGTTACACAGATTATGTCTGCTTCAGTTTTAGTAGGTTCCCCCCAGCATGCTTCCAGCTGACTTCTAATGATATTAAAGCTACAACAATCACCTGGCTGGAGCTTTTGCCGTAAGGAACTGTAAAGGCCGCCATACACAGCTCGAATTTTCATCTTATTTAGCATAACTGGGCCAAAATTTGAGCTGTGACTGCCCCTGTCTGCTCCACCTGGCTCAAAACGAAGTTGATTGTAGACATGTGCGATTTTAGTTTCGTACGAATCGAAAATTCGTATGAATTTCCGTACATTCGTACATTCGGGAGGATCCGAAATACGAATTGCTATGCTTCCGAATTTTGTACTAAATTTCGTTTACGACTGTGTTTTTTTGACCAATCAGATGTTTTCTTCTGCTAATGAGTGAGGATTGGGAAAATTACCTTTTTTAATATGGGAGTGGGAGACTGGTACTGGTAGTCGATGGGAGATTCAGAATACAATTATTCGTTATGATGAAGTTAAAAACCAAGGAAATCAGCAAAGGGATGGTGGGAGCCCCTCATAATGATAAATTCATCATAACAAACGTTCGTAATTGTTTGTAATTGTTACGAAAAGTTAACGAACCTAACGAAAATTCGTATTTCGTACGAATCCAAATTGAATTTCGGACACGAATTACGAAATAGGAATTAACGGCTAATACGGACCGAAACAAAACAAATTTATTGACGGTGCACATGTCTAGTTGATTGTTCATTAGACTAGGTGGAAAATAGCCGGATAATGCTGCATCCAATCCAATGCAGGCAGTGTTCAGGTACTCTGACAACCACTGGAGCTGGCTGTCAGAATACAATAGCCAGCAAGTAGAGATGTGTGATCCTCCATACTCGCCTTTATATGGTGACCCCAGTCTGCAGCTGTTTGGATTAAAACAAGAGTGTGAATTAGGATAGAGATGAGTTCAAATGACATCTGAGCTCATTTCTATGGGCATCGGAGATTCATCCACCCACGCGGTTTAGAGTGGATGGGGGAATCTGTAATGCCGCGTACACACGGTTCGGAATTCTCGTCGGAAAAAGCTCTGATGGTTTTCCCGTCGGAATCCCGGCGGAATTTCGCTCAAACTGTCTTGCCTACACACGGTCACACCAAATTCCGACGGTCAATAACACTGCAAAATACAACACGTTTGACGGCACTATAAAAGGGAAGTTTAATGCTTCCGAGCATGCGTCGAATTGTTTCCGAGCATGCGTCTGAATTTTGCGTGTCGGAATTGCATACACACGATCGGAAAATCCGATAGAAAGGTTTTCCTTTCCAAAGTCCGTCGGAAATGCAGACAGAAAAAGACCGATGGGCATGCAAAATCGGTCGGAAAATCCGATGAAAAGCTCCCATTGGAAATTCCGACCGTGTGTACGCGGCATTAGATTTCTTTTGTTCAGCCTGTAATGCCGCGTACACACTAGTGGATTTTCCGTCAGAAAAATCTTGGATGTTTTTTCCGACGGAATTCCGCAAGCTTGGCTTGCATACACACGGTCACACAAAAGTTTGCTGAACTTTCGACCGGTGACGTACACAGTGACGTACAACACTACGACGAGCCGAGAAAATTAAGTTCAATGCTTCCGAGCATACGTAGATTTGTTTCTGAGCATGCGTAGGAACTTTGCGCGTCGGAATTGCTACAGACGATCAGAATTTCCGATCTGAACTTTTTCTGACCGAAAAATTGAGAACCTGCTCTCAATCTTGCTGACTGGAATTCGGCCAGAAAAAGTCAGATGGAGCCTACACACGGTCGGAAATTTTCGACCAAAAGCTCTCATCGGTTTTTTGCTGGCCGAATTTCCGATCGTGTGTATGTGGCATTAGTGTATGGCTACCTGAAATCTGCACAGTGTACAACGCCCCAGTCTGTATAGGGCTTGCTGAGACCATAGTGCATGTGTTTTAGTACATTGATGCACATTGCGTTAAGGCAGCCCTGTCATTGTAAATTGGCCTGCACACAAAACGCCACACCTGCACTATTTTTAGCAGCACAGGACGTTGCAGAACACAGATCATTCACACCTGTTGTGCGTTATAGAACAGGTGCGTTGTTTCTTACTGTAGACGTGCTTGGCGTGCAATTACAAATCAATTGCAATGTGCACATACAGCACGTTACCTTGCACTACATTAAAGCACAGGTTTTAATTCTCACTATTGCATGCTCTTAAACTGAACCTGCTAAATGTAACGTAAAATTGCAGTTCTGTGTAGTAGAAAAAAGTAGAAATCAAGAAATCACTTTAACTTTTTAAATTCATACTGCCATTGCTGAAAAATGTAAATGATAAAATAAGAGGTTTTGGTGCCCATTTCAATCTTTACATAAAGCTGCATGGAGTAGGGATCTCTGGACATTGCGCTTTGCTTGGGTAGTGAAGATCATCATTCCCCATAGCTGTATTTATTATTACACCTTAACCACTTCAGCCCCGGACCAATGGCAGCCAAAGGACCAGGCCCCTATTCGGCACTGCGTCGCTTTAACTGACAATTGCGCGGTCGTGCCACGTGGCTCCCCAAAAAAATTGACGTCCTTTTTTTCCCACAAATATAGCTTTCTTTTGGTGGTATTTGATCGCCCCTGCGGTTTTTATTTTTTGCGCTAGAGCGACAATTTTGAAAAAAATTCAATATTTTTTATTTTTGCTATAAGAAATATCCCCAAAAAATATATCATTTTTTTCCCTCAGTTTAGGCCGATACGAATTCTTCTACATATTTTTGTAAAAAAAAATTGCAATTAGCGATTATTGATTGGTTTGCGCAAAAGTTATAGCGTTTACAAAATAGGGGATAGTTTTATAGCATTTTTATTAAGTAATGGCGGCGATCAGCGATTTTTATTGTGACTGCGACATTATGGCGGACACATCACATTTTTGACACATTTTTGGGATCATTGTCATTTATACAGCAATCAATTATTTAAATGCATTGATTGCTGTATAAATGACACTGGCAGTGAAAGAGTTAACCACTAGGAGGCGGGGAGGAGTTATGGGCTTTGACGTGTGTTTTTTTTTTACATTAGGGGGCGTGGCTGACGTCTGACGTCACTGATCTGCTTTCCCGATGACAGGGAACAGCCGATTAGTGACAGGCAGAGTAGGAAGCGCGGGGAGAGGTTTGTTTACACAGACCTGTCCCCGTTCTTCAGCTCTGTGACCCGATCGCGGGACACCAGCGGCAAACGGGTCCGCTGGTCCTGCGGCCGGGGTCACGGAGCTCCCGACCGGGTCGTGATCCCGTGGCTAGGCAATTAAAGGGGACGTACATGTACGTGCTTTTGCCTAGCCGTGCCATTCTGCCGACGTATATGTGCAGGAGGCGGTCGGGAAGCGGTTAAAGCGGAACTTCAGTCATTTTTTCATCTTTCCATTTATTAAATCTTCTGCCCTTGTTGTTTTAACTTTGGATAGTAAAACATTTTTTTTTCTGCCAATACCTTATACAGCCCACTTCCTGTTTCTTGTCTGGTAATTCGCCTAGGCCTATGACATCATGCACAGCTCTCGCTCTCACGAGAGTTTGTCAGGAAGGGTGGGGGGATGAGTCATAAGAGAGCCAATGAGAGCTGCAGAGCTGAAGGTGTGCCTCTGTGTGTTTGTGTAAATCCAGGAAGTGAACAGGCAACAGCTTCAGCTGCCCACAGTTAAAATGGATGCGGCCAGACTTAGTGGAGGGAGATTTCTGCAGCATATTTGGCAAGTACAGAATCACAGTATATAAAAAATAATATGCAAAATGGTTGGAGGGAAGCCTCAGAATGGCAAAGATGTTTTTGATACAAATTATGTTAGCAGACTGCAATTCCTCTTTAACCGCTTCCCGACCGCCTCACGCCGATGTACGTCGGCAGAATGGCACGGCTAGCAAAACCACGTACGTGGCCCTTTAAAAGCCTAGCCGGGGGCACGCTCACAACCCGGTCGCGAGCTCCGTGTCCCCGGCCACGGGACCAGCGGACCCGATCGCCGCTGGTGTCCCGCAATCGGGTCACAGAGCTGAAGAACGGGGAGAGGTCTGTGTAAACAAACATCTCCCTGCGCTTCCTACTCTGCCTGTCATTGATCGGCTTTTCCCTGTGATCGGGAAAGCCGATCAATGACGTCAGACGTCAGCCCCGCCCCCTAATGTAAAAAAACACACAAACGTCACAGCCCATAACCCCTCCCCCTAGTGGTTAACTCTTTCACTGCCACTGTCATTTATACAGGAATCAATGCATTTAAATAGCATTGATTGCTGTATAAATGACAATGGTCCCAAAAATGTGTCAAAAATGTCCGATGTGTCCGCCATAATGTCGCAGTCACAATAAAAATCGCTGATCGCCGCCATTACTAGTTAAAAAAAAAAAATATTAATAAAAATGCTATAAAACAATCCCCTATTTTGTAAACGCTATAACTTTTGCGCAAACCAATCAATAATCGCAAAAATATGTAGAAGAATACGTATCGGCCTAAACTGAGGAAAAAATATGTTTTTTTTATATATTTTTGGGGGATATTTATTATAGCAAACAGCAAAAAATATTGAATTTTTTTCAAAATTGTCGCTCTATTTTTGTTTATAGCGCAAAAAATAAAAACCGCAGGGGCGATCAAATACCACTAAAAGAAAGCTCTATTTGTGGAAAAAAAAGGACGGCAATTTTGTTTGGGAGCCACGTCGCACGACCGCGCACTTGTCAGTTAAAGCGACGCAGTGCCGAATAGAAAAAAGGGCCCTGGTCCTTTGGCTGCAAATTGGTCCGGGGCTGAAGTGGTTAAATAAAAGGGAATCTCACTTTGCTAATTCAGGGCTAAGTGACGGGTTCTCTTAATAGGCGGGTTCTCCATTCACAGATACTTACCTTCCTTCTCTCCACTGCTGATCTCAGTCTAACCCCTGCGTAAACTTCATTTCGGTCAGTGTCAGAGCTTACACAGGGTTACTGACCTTCTCCTCTCACTCACATGACAGTGTTAGGGACTGGTGATTGGCTGCATCCATGGAGGAAGGGGAGGTCACATGCTACTTCATATCTGGAAATACTGTATATTTCTCAGAGCAGGCAAATGGGCGATCCCATGGGTAGTGCGAAAGTAAAAATCAGTTGGTGGAGAAGTTCCCCATCAAAAGAATCTGTCACTTTACCCTGAATGGGCGAACTTGCATCCAATCACTGACAAATTCAGTGTTAACATATTCCCTTAAAGTGTTACTAAACCAAAAACAGTAAAATCAGGCTGTATATGCAGTAAAGCATGCTTGTTATACTCACTGTGGTTCCTAAGGGGTTAATCCTCTGCATTGTGTAAAAAGGCTACTTGATCCTGTCTTCTCTGATCCTCCCCATCTTTCACTGTCTCCAATCCATCTCCTGATAGATCAGAGCCTTGGGGGGCACTCTGCATATTCTCAGTTTGGTGTGTATTGCTAGAGAGTTTTTTTTCATGGCGTACATGTGATCAGCACAGGGCCAATCAGCACTGTCCAGACAGAGGGTCAGGTGTCCTGAAGCCCTTTAGGACAGTCAGAGTAGAATGAAAACTCCTCCGACACGCTATAACCAGACACTCATAAAAGTTACAAGACTGCTATATACTGCTGATGAGAAAAGGTATTTAGCAGTTTATATTTACTAAAATAATTGCATTTCCATGTTCTGTACTGTGGGAGACCAGATATAGTGAATGCAGAGTCCTGGGTTTAGTAACACTTTAATTTGTATTAATACAGTATATATAGGATGGAAAAGGAACTGGGAGTCCTAGTAGATGATAGGCTCAGCAATGGCAGGCTGCTGCTAACAAAGCAAACAGAATATTAGCATGCATTAAAAAGGGGATCAACTCCAGAGCTAATTCTCCCGCTCTACAAGACTCTGGTCCAGCCTCACCTGGAGTATGCTGTCCAGTTCTGGGCACCAGTCCTCAGGAAGGATGTACTGGAAATGGAGTGAGTACAAAGAAGGGCAACAAAGCTAATAAAGGGTCTGGAGGATATTAGTTATGAGGAAAGGTTGCGAGCACTGAACCTATTCTCTCTGGAGAAGAGACGCTTGAGAGGGGATATGATTTCAATATACAAATACCGTACTGGTGACCCCACAATAGGGATAAAACTTTTACCAAGAATCGTTGCCACTCATTAAAATTAGAAGAAAAGAGGTTTAACCATAAACTACATAGAGGGTTCTTTACTGTAAGAGCGGCAAGGATGTGGAATTCCCTTCCACAGGCGGTGGTCTCAGCGGGGGGCATCGATAGTTTCAAGAAACTATTAGATAAGCACCTGAACGACCGCAAAATACAGGGATATACAATGTAATACTGACATATAATCACACACATAGGTTGGACTTGTGTCTTTTTTCAACCTCACCTACTATGTAACTTTATTAGTATAATTCATATTCAGGTTATTTTTTATTAGTTTTGGCTACCATTTGCCTTTTATTAGGAGCAGTAAATGGGGGTCACTAGAAATAATCAGCTTAGATGAACAGATCTAAACCTCTAAGGAATCGTAGCTTGTGGGAATTTCCCAGGATTGGCAAGGAAGAGGTTAATCAAGGGAGACATCTGCAGACACTTCAAGTTCCGCAAGAGAACCAAAAAATGCAAACTGTCTAGTTTCCATTGTGTGGGAATCGTCAGAGCCTTTGGGTCACATACCTGAATTAACCTCTTTTGTACTGAAATCTAAGTCAAAGAATTGCACCTTTCAAATCTTTTATTGCTGTTATCCAAAAGGTAAAATATGTAGCCACATATTGTTTTAGTGCGTCAATCTCCTAAATCCATTTCAGTTTCAGATGCGTTTTAGCAGTTGGCGTCAATCATTGTCCATCAGTAGTAGACATGTGCACAACAAAAAAATGTGTTTATTTTCGTTTTGTTTTTTTCGTTGACGTTGATTCGTAACGATTCGTAAATTCGTAAGTCGTCGGTGTTCGTATTCGTAACGATTCGTACATTCGTAAGAGTTATTTTTTCGTTGATTCGTTTTTACGTTAGTTCAATTTTTGTTTATTCGAAATTCGTACGCATTCGTATTTATTCGTACATTCGTAACATTCGTAGATTCGTAATCGGAGCATAATTCATAATTTTATGTAATGTGTATGCTATTATTACATTTTAAGAGACACGGAAAATTACGAATGGAAAAAAAAAGTTACGAATGTACGAATTTTTTCGTTCAATCCATTCGAAGCACGTTAAGCAGCGCCATTGTAAGAGACACGGA
This sequence comes from Lithobates sylvaticus, assembly GCA_028564925.1. Classification (NCBI taxonomy): domain Eukaryota; kingdom Metazoa; phylum Chordata; class Amphibia; order Anura; family Ranidae; genus Lithobates; species Lithobates sylvaticus. Next base: position 56,335,947 of record CM053037.1, read on the forward strand.
AAATTACGATTCGAAAAAAAAAAAAAAAGTTACAAATGCACGAATTTTTTCGTTCAATCCATTCGAAGCACATTAAGCAGCGCCATTGTAAGAGACACAGAAAATTGCGAATCGAAAAAAAAAAAAAAATTACGAATGTACGAATTTTTTTGTTCAATCTATTCGAAGCACGTTAAGCAGCGCCATTGTAAGGGACACGGAAAATTACGAATCGAAAAAAAAAAAAAAATGTACGTTTGTACGAATTTTTTCGTTCAATCCATTCGAAGCACGTTAAGCAGCACCATTTAAGGGACACGGAAAATTACCAACTCAACAAAAAAAAAAAAAGTTACGAATGTACAAATTTTTTCGTTCATTTTCATTTTCGTTGTTCCTGTTTTCGTTTTTCGGATTTTCTTCTTTCGTACATTCGTTGTTTCTAATTTGTTTTTTCGGATTTTCGTTATTTTCGGATTCGTTCGATTGGAACGATTCGTTAAAATTTTTAGCGAATCGTTCGTTCATTCGTACAATAACGAATGAACGAAAATAACGGAAAAAAAAAAAAAAAAAAACGAAAAACAAAAAAAAACGAAACGAATTGCACATGTCTAATCAGTAGTGAGATTGTGCTTCTAAGAACTCATGGCAGGAGGCCTTGACATTCACCAAAGGTAGAGGAGGTCAGTGAGTAGCTAAAGCCTCGTACACCTGATCGGATTTTCCAATGGGAAATGTTCGATGTCAGGCTGTACGACGGCAGAATGGTACGGACAGGCATAAGGGCGTACAGGTACGGTCGGGACCCCCAGTGAGTCCGGTCGCGGGTCCCGTGGACTCGATCGCCCCGGGGATACCCGTGATCGTCTCAAGGGAAGGCTGAACGGGGAGATGCGGAAGAAACAGCATCTCCCCGTTCTGCCTAGCAACTAGTGACACTGATCTCTGTTCCCTGTGATTGGAGCAGAGATCAGTGTTCACTAAAACACAGCCACGCCCCCCCCCACAGTAATACGCCCCTAGGAACACTTAACCCCTACACTGACACCACCTGGTTAACCCCTTCACTGCCAGTGTCATTTACACAGGAATCAGTGCATTTAAATAGCACTGATTGCTGTATAAATGATAATGGTCCCAAAAATGTGTCAAAAATGTGATGTGTCCGCCATAATGTCGCAGTCACAGTAAAAATCGCTGATCGCCACCATTACTATTTTAAAAAAAATATTAATAAAAATGCTATAAAACTATCCCCTATTTTGTAAACGCTATAACTTTTGCGCAAACCAATCAATAATCGCTTATATTTTACCAAAAATATGTAGAAGAATACATATCGGCCTAAACTGAGGAAAATTTTTTTTTTATATATATTTTTGGGGGGTATTTATTATAGCAAAAAGTTAAAAATAATGCGTTTTTTTTTTTTTTCAAAATTGTCGCTCTATTTTTGTTTATAGCGCAAAAAATAAAAAACTCAGAGGTGATCAAATACCACCAAAAGAAATCTCTATTTGTGGGAAAAAAAAGGACGTCAATTTTGTTTGGGAGCCACGTCGCACGGCCTCTCAATTGTCAGTTAAAGCGACGCAGTGCCGAATTGCAAAAAGGGGCCTGGTCTTAAGCCAGCAAAATGGTCCGGTCTGAAAGTGGTTAATGGGATAATAATGAAGCTGCTTTGCTGGTAATACTGATGGAGTTATTGCAAACTAATTTTCAAAGGCTTTTTTTTTCTAGTGATATCAAGAATAATATTATTATGCTTTTTTTTTATTATTTGGGCAAGTTACCACAACACCATTATCCCGTAGTTTATAAAATCAAAGATACAACTATGTTGGTGTCCCTTGTCAACTTTACATTGTATTTTTTTTAAATGTAACTGCCTACTCCCAAACTGTCATTTGAAGTAAAACACACAGCCAAGTATTATGCTCCACAATTTTTTTATTGTGCATAAAAAAATAAAATAAAAAAATTTACATTAAGGGACCTTTCACATGATCGTTCTGTCAGTTTTTCAGACAGATCCAGACTGGAGCATATTATTTATCTATAAGCAGATGGACGTTAACATATGTACATGCATTTATATCTGCTTACATCCATGTCCGTTTATGTCTGCAAAAAAATGGAAAAGGTTTGGATCCTGTTTTGTTCTTGCAGACATAAACTGATGTACTGCAAATGGATGTAAAAGAATGGTGCCCATGTACATTTGTTTTTGGGCAAGAAACAACAAAAAATAACAGATGTTAAAAATTTATGTAAATTGATGTAAGTATAATGGCTCGTGCACACAGCCCGGCTGAGCCAGTTCATAATTACAGCTGTGTTTTCTCTGCCCTGGTGCTGTACTTCTGTATACGACGATGCTTTTATAAACACGAGTACAGGCATACAGTAATACAGTAAACAATGGTGGCCACACAAAATATTGACACTTTGGGCCCAATTTGGACATTTTCACTTAGGGGTGTACTCACTTTTGTTGCCAGCGTTTAGACATTAATGGCTGTGTGTTGAGTTATTTTGAGGGGACAGCTAATTTACACTGTTATACAAGCTGTACACTCACTACTTTACATTGTATCAAAGTGTCATTTCTTCAGTGTTGTCACATGAAAAGATATACCGTATATACTCGAGTATAAGCCGACCCGAATATAAGCCGAGGCACCTAATTTTACCACAAAAAAATGGGAAAACTTATTGACTCGAGTATAAGCCTAGGGTGAGAAATGCGCAGCTACTGTAAGTGGAAAAGAGGGTCAAAAATGCCCATTTGCAGCCATAGGTCCCCAAACTTCAAACTTGGTAGTTAAGAGTTCCTAGATGCCCCCTAGCTCCAAAGGGTCCCGAAATGACATTTCTGCAGATGGACACAGTTGACCGACTTTGGGGCCCTTTATCTCGGGGCCACTTGGTGCTAGGAACCCCAAATTTGGATATGTTGTAGTGCTACTGGGTTTGCACACCAAATTTGGGGTTCCTAGCACCAAGTGGCCCCGAGATACAGGGCCCCAAAGTCGGGTCGGAAAATGTCAAGCACTTTTCTGCAGCAGAGAACGACATTTTCCGAACCAACTTTGGGGCCCCGTATCTCGGGCCACTTGGTGCTAGAAACCCCATGAGATACGGGGCCCCAAAGTCGGGTCGGAAAATGTCATTCTCTGCTGCAGAAAAGTGATTGACTCGAGTATAAGCCGATGGGGGGTACTTTCAGCACAAAGAATTTGCTGAAAAACTCAGGTTAAACTCGAGTATATAGGGTAATAAAATATTTACAAAAATGTGAGGGATGTACTTACTTTTGTGAGATACTATATGTATCAAAACATAAAATATCCTGTTTTTTGGACACGTTCTCATGTTTACAATAGCACTGCCTATACACGAGTAGAGTGGCGCAGAGCCATTCATGGTAATGACAGGTTGAACGCTGCACCTGCGTAGTTATGGTAAATGGGCTCAGCCAGCCTGCATGCGAGAATCCTAAAGACGCATAAACTAAAAGGATTCAGTTTTCAGCTGTCATGTGTTTTTTTTTTTTTTATCAGTTTTTGTGGCAATACTGATAACACTCGTATGAATAAACTCTTAATAGATTTATTTTATTCAGTCTGTGGGCTGAAGAAAGAAGTCTAATGCCCCGTACACACGAGCAGATTTTCCGTCGGAAAAATCTTGGATGTTTTTTCCGACGGAATTCCGCTCGAGCTTGGCTTGCATACACGCGGTCACACAAAAGTTTGCTGAAATTTCCACCGCCAAGAACGCGGTGACGTACAACACTACGGCGACCCGAGAAAATGAAGTTCAATGCTACCGAGCAGGCGTCAAATTGTTTCCGAGCATGCGTAGGAATTTTGCGCGTCGGAATTGCTACAGACGAACGCATTTTCGGATAGGAACTTTTTCTGACCGAAAAATGGAGAATCCCACTGGAGCGCTGGGCTGTGGAGGGGGGGAGGAGCGGCCGGTTCAGACTCTCAGCGACTCGCTAAGAGGCTGAGCCGAGTGCCGGCCCGGGCATATCACGCCAGTGATCCAGAGGAGAAGTATTGCCACATGAGGTTTGGCTGTACTTCTCCTTTAAGGCAGGAGGGTGTAAGAAATATTTAAATAGTAACAGAACTTTTGTTGTGGGAAAAAAAAGCAATTCCCTCTAGGTGATGTATGTACATTGCAAGCATTTTAGCAAACTTTGTAGCGGATTCCTACCTTTTGTTGCTCTGGAGAAATAGCTGTTTGTTTTGCTATGTCCTTTGCAGACTGATTCTGATTGGGAGGTTCAGGGTTATTATAACCACATGGTACACTCTCAGTGTGCTAATGTGGAAACATGCAGAGTCTGCGTTCCTTTCAAAGTAATTAACCCTTACCAAAAATGGTATTTCTGTTGCAGGGGATGGCTAAAATTTGATTTGTATCTTAGTACAGACTTCTGGGAAAATCAGTGAGCCAATCACACCAGCAGGAAATAACATTTTTGGAGGCGTTCTGTACAATGGCGTACAGGACTCCTCTGGGTTGTCTTATTGCATTAAGTCTTACAGAAAATTACATTGGCTGTAAATTGAAAATCAAAGGTAATTTTTAAGACCATTAACCTCTTCCGGCCTGCGCTATAGCCGAAAGACGGCTACAGCACAGGCCTAAATTGCCAGGGGGGTGTCCATGTACGTTCTCACGTGCATGAGCTGCCTGCGCTCCCTGTGGGGCATGCGCAGCTCGCTCTGTGATCAGCGAGTCAATGAGCGGATCACAGATCGGAGTAAGAGGCCGATCCAGGTCCCTTACCACGTGATCAGCTGTCAGCCAATGACAGCTGATCACGTGATGTAAACAGAGCTGGTAATCTGCTTTTTTTTTCACGCTGACAGGGCGAGGAGAAAAAAAGCAGATTGCTGACATCGGTCCCGCACAACTGCTGCTAAGCAGTGCCCACCAGTGCCACTTATCAATGCCCACCAGTACCATTTATCAGTGCTCATCAGTGCCCCATGATCAGTGCCACCTATCAGTGTCCCCCATCAGTGCCCATAATTACCACCTATCAGTGCATATCAACACTGCTAAGAAGTGCATATCAACACTAAGTAGTGCCCACCAGTGCCACCTACCCGTGCCCACCAGTGCCATCTATCAGTGCCCCATGATCAGTGCCACCTATCAGTGTCCCCTACCAGTGCCCATCATAAAAGCTGAAAATTGGCCTGGGCAGGAAGGGGGATTAAGTGACCAGTAAACAAGTGGCTAAATTACAACATTGCTTGATTAACAATTGTATATGCTATATTATATTATTATTTTTTCAATTTTTTATTAATTTTTTTCATTAAAGTGGAGTTACCATTTAAGAAGGAGACAGGGTAATTCAAATTGACATCATGTATCAAGAACAGAAATATATTGGGCGAATTGACCTTTCTTAGGAGTATTAAACAACAATGTCAAAACTTGCCAGTCTTTGGTTCATGTACCGTATTGAACTTGTAGTTCAACACACAGTCTTGTTGGACTGTTGTAGTACAGGGTACGATATCATTGTATACTCCTTAGTAAATCATCTTTAACTCTTGTACATAGTAGAAACTTGAGACAAGAAATTGATTTGCCCGTCCTACATGTAGCCAAGCTGTGTTGAGCTTGTAAGTCCTGTCTGTTGTAGCTGAAGGTGTTAATGGAGCAGAGTAGGTATGAGTGCATTGCCTGCCTCCCTCCGAGTTACTCTTTAAACCCAGAAGGAGGGGCGAGTTAGGTGCAGGTCAAAGCGTGGAAGGAAAATTAGCTGAAGAAGCAGAATCCATGCCAACAGTGAAAGCCAAACATCAACCTGGCAGCTTAAAGGTGCAGCCCATAATTGGCAAGTGTCCATCTGTTGCATCAAGCCTCGACACAGCACCGCATTACGAATTTCCAGATATAGTCCTAGGCTTTTCAGACTTCTTTTGGAATAGTTTTCCCCTACAAACCGGGACCAACTTCATTATGAAATGCCTGTTATACCGTGCATGGAATGTATGTTATAGTCAGCGTTTGCTATCAATTCACAAAGGAAAATAATTTTATTGGTAAAAACTTTAACACATTTATGTTGCATTAACCACCGACAACAGAAACAGAGGTAGAGTTCAGCTTCGTTTAACTGAACAAGGTGATACAGAAAGATAAGCCAACAAAATCATCAGACGTATTGATTATTGATCTTATTTTTCATGCATGGGATATTGAGGAATTTGCTTAGAATTTGCATTTACAACCTTTGCGTTTAAAGCTGACTTGGGTTTCGTTTGCCAACTTCCACATGCCGTCCAGAAAAAAATAGTTTTGCATACATTATAATACATTGTCTGTGCAGTGTAAAATAAAAGGCAAAAATTCAGAGTGAGAGTGAGAATCCTTTATAAGGGCTGCAGGAGATGAGCAGACACCGGAACTGCAAGAGTTATAAGAAGGCTGTGGTTGCCAACCTATAATTGATCGTTGGTTTTGGGTGGTCTGACGCTGTAACTTGAACATATTCTCCATTTTGAACATTAAAGAGGAACTTAATCCCCCTCCCAACTCCCTCTTCTTACCGGGGGTTAGTCACAAAAAGCATATTTACACACCCTGTGGTGTTCTGTAGAGATCTGCTGCTCCTCTGCTGCACACCCAGCATTACCCACACCTTCATGGGATACCTACATCATGCATCCCACGAGGCCTCATGGTACTCTGCAGCACATACAAGCAGCAAATCATCAGGAATTGCTGTCTCTGGTTCTTGAAGTGAGCCCCATGATATCATGCATGTGCCCGTTGCATGAACCAGGAAGAGACAGCCACTCCCCTGGTGATGCACAGTGTTGTGTTCGCTGTGGAGTACCCTGAGGCCTCCTGGGATGTATGACGTAGATATCCAAGGACATACAATCCAATGAGAGTCCCAAACTTTCTAAGCAGTAAATTACAGTGGAGTTTTATTTGATATTGCTTCATCACTTAAGGCCTCTTTCACATGGGGCAGATTCAGTTCCGATCCACAATGGGATCTCTGAGCTGATCCTCTGCTGATCGGGGCAGAGGGGGCGGAGGGCACATCGTTGTCTACTCTGTAGATCTGCTCTGTGGGCGGCTGGGAGTAAAAAGACTCCACTGTCCCTTTACACCCCCAGATCCATTCCACCTAAACAGAAGTGGGCTTGATTGGACCCTGAGGTAGGTGGATGTAAACGATGCAAGTCAGTTTACGCCTGTCTGTCCATAGGGATGAATAGACCTTCCGATTAGGTCTGCCTGAAAAACTAAAAGGCAGATCTGATTGTAACGCCTGTCAGAAAGGGGCCTAAGTACAGTCAGAATTTTTAAGCCTTGATGAAGGGAGAGTGTATTTGGTCCCTGAACCTGTTCTGCTATAAATCAATTTTATCATTACCTTGGAAGTTTGTTGCTCTTATTGAATTGTATGTGTGTGAACCCTCAAGTCTGGGTCCTTTCCCTTTCTCCCATTTCATGGAGTGCAGGACATGTATGCCCAGTGACCCTTAGAAAGTCCAAATCCAGCACCCCATTTGTTCTTGTGTTTGGTAGATATTCAAAGAGGCTGTGGGCAACAGGCAGGACATTCTCTAGGCGGGAATCCAAAAAGTGTGGAGATGTGTTCACAGAAAACGGTATATGAAAAAAATATATGCAATGGCTTAAGAGGAGGAGGTAAGGGTGAAATCCAGGGAAGATCTGCTTTAAAAATAAAAGTCCTGATACTGCAGGATGCCTGCTATTATGGTACTTATTGTCCTTCTCTGATTTAGTTTCACTTTGATACTGGAATCCTGACTTTACCTGACCTCTGGACTAAGCCATTCCCAAATGCCGCACCTTGTTTTCTTGGAGTACCCTTAATGGCTATTGAGCAGGGGCGGACTGACCGTTCGGCCACTCGGGCACTGCCCGAGGGCCCCGGGCCACTAGGGGGCCCCCATCAGGGTTGCCAGCCTCAGTAAAACCAGGGACAGTATGTAAAAATCTGTTTTTTTTTTTTTTACAAATCTGTCTCTGAAATGTCCCTTACCGACATCCGTATGTGTATACTTTGTGATTGTATACTGTGTGTGTGTATACTGTGTGTACATGTATGTGTATACTGTGTGATTGTATACTGTGTGTGTGTGTATACTGTGTGGCCCCATAATCTCTGATTGCCTGGGGGCCCCATAATCTCCTATTGCCCGGGGGCCCCATTAGTTGTCAGTCCGCCCCTGCTATTGAGGTCATTTTATTGGACAATGGGATACCAGTTGTCAAGGGCTTAAAAAATCTAGACCATAACAAAGTGAAACTCAATCCGAGAGATACACGGAAGAGGGTTTTTTGGCTGAAACCAGTAACAGAAGACATTGGGTGGCTTTTAAAAGTTTGAATTGAGTACAGGTTCACTTTAATTGTACGTGCATGTCTGAGTATTTCTATAGCTCTCCAGCAAGAGTCTAGGTGTAACCTGGTTTATATTTATTATATGGCATGAAATATTCCACCTTTTACTGAGTCAGATTACGTGCTTCAACAGTAATATTAAAGTGGTGGTAATTGATTGACCACTAGAGACAACAAAGACAAGATAGAAACAAGACAGAAACCAAAGTTAAAGGCATGACAAGTAGTTTTGCCCTGTGAGCTCTTCCAATACAAATGAATATTATTTTTTTCTCCAGGAGGCAGCATGGACTTGGAGGCGTTGGAGAGTAGTCATAGTCCTGCGCCGGACAATCCGTACGAGCGAGAAGGCTACACGTCTCGAGGGCTCACAACTCTTAAAGGGCACCCAGACAAGTCAGACCTGCTGTCATCAGACGTGAAGAGGTCACAACCCCTGTTAATACAGAGCGGCAGGTGGGGGTAAGTCATGATAGAGACAGCTGAAAAATAATTCTGCCAATAATCACGCACGCTTAGTATGCATCAACACAAATCTTATCTAAGCCCTTCCCTTTTACTTAACCGCTCCTTTTTATATAGAGACATTTTTTATTTTTTTTGCATTTATGGAAGAATTTTGTTGCATTGTATTTGCTTTATATTATATTATTATATTTCTATTTTGTAGCAAAAAATATATTTTCTATTATAGAAATATAATTTTATATCTATCTATAAAAGTAATATAGTTCTATTATTATAGAAAATATATTTTCATTTATTTTCTATTGCTAATTTAAAAAAAAATACACATGCTGATAAATATGCCTCCAAAAAAAAAAAAAAAAAAAGAAAGTGCCTACCTGATAAATAGTATGCATTAACACAAATCGTATCTAAGCCCTTCCCTTTTACTTAACTGCTCCTTTTTATATAGAGACATTTTTAATTTTTTTTGCATTTATGGAAGAATTTTGTTGCATTGTATGTGCTTTATATTATTATATTTCTATTTTGTAGCAAAAATTATATTTTCTATTATAGAAATATAATTTTATATCCATCTATAAAAATAATATAGTTCTATTATTATAGAAAATACATTTTCATTTATTTTCTATTGCTAATTTGAAAAAAAATACACATGATGGTAAATATGCCTCCAAAAAAAAAAGAAAAGAAAGTGCCTACCTGATAAGTCTCCTCTTCTTTATCATCCATTGAAGCACACAGGATAGAACACATTTTTGGACATGTTATACTGCCACCTATAGTATTACCCACGTATCCAATAATTACTTACTGCAGTGCCGGGACAAGGTCATCCAGTGCCCAGGGCAAAGATGCCAAACTGTGCCCCCGCCCCCCTTCCCTTAGGGTTAGGGTCAGGGCGCCTCCATCCCTTCAATAAATCATTGCGCCCAGGGCAGCTGCCCCTTCCTACCCACTTGTCCCAGCTCAGGTCCCATGTCCCAGTGGATGATAGAGAAAAGGAGAAAAGAAAAGATTTGTTGGTAAGTAAAAAACATTTGTTTTATCTGCAGCCACTTTTTGGATCTAGCAGTGGTCTTGTGCTATACAGCCACTTATCTGTGAAACTCTTTCTTAAAAGGGTTGTAAACCCTCATGGTTTTTCATTCTATGCATTAAGGTGAAAAACCTTCTGTAGTGCTGCAGCCCCCCAGCCCCCGTTTTACTTGCCTGAACACTGTCATCCTCCGGCCGGGAACAAGTGTGTCCTGATTGGATAGATTCATAGCAGCGCAGCCATTGGCTCCTGCTGCTGTCAATCAAATCCAATGATGTGGCGCCGGGGGAGGCGGGCCGAGTCCTACATTCTGTGTGAATGGACACAGATGCGGGACTCGGGAGCGTGCCCGCACATGTGTCCACCATAGGAGAGTCTTCTCCAACGTGGACACTTGATTCAGGAAGGAGCCACCAGCGCCAGTGAGGGACCCCAGAAGAGGCGGATCAGGGCCACTCTATGCAAAACGAACTGCACAGTGGAGGTAGGTATGACATGTTTGTTATTTAAAAAAAAACAAAGGTTCACAACCCCTTTAAAGCACAGCCTGCCTCCCTTATGGTATGGGGTGATGGATAAGTATCTGGCTGTATTTGTCAAGATTGAAGACATCATTGATACTGACCAAATCTCCAACTCCTTTTGCAGTACAATAATGAGTGTCTGCAGGCAACAGTTAAGCATGGGGGAGGTTCCTTGCAAGTTTGGAGCTACATTTCTGAAAATGGGGTAGGATCGTTGGTCAGGCTCAATTGTGTCCTCAATGCTGAGAAATACAGGCAGATATTTTTCCATCATGCCATACTATTCAGGGAGGTGTGTGATTGACGCCAAATTTATTCTCAGGACAACAACCCCAGCCAATGTCAAGAATAACTATCTTTAGTGTAAAGACGAACAAGGAGTCCTGGAAGTGATGGTTTGGCCCCCACAGAGCCATGAGCTCAACAGCATTGAGTCTGTCTGAAATTACATGAAGAAACAGAAGGAATAGAAGGCTAATTGTGGTTAGTTCTCTAAGCTGTATGGAACAACTTACCTGCTGAATTCATTCAAAAACTGTGTGCAAGTGTTGAAGAATTGATGCTGTTTTGAAGGCAAAGGGTGGTCACACCAAATATTGATTTGATTTGAATGTTCATTTGCTTTCCATTATATTGATTGATGCAAAATAAACTATTAACACTTCTTTTTCTTAAAGCATTCTTAATTGACAGCACTTTTTCACACCTGCCTGGAACTTTTGCACAGCACTGTGTGTATAGTATATACATATATATATATATATATATATATATATATATATATATATATATATATACTATTGTTTTTTTGTGACATTGTGGGTATAGTTTAACTCAAATGTAGTGCTCACCAGTGGGTCCAGTCCACACAATGCCTTTTGTGGGCTTGTTGGTCCACTTTTATTGAAAAGAAAGCAGGAAAAGTTCACAGCAGTCGGTAGCCTTCACAGGGGTTTCCACCATCAACACAAAATACAGTAATGTTCAGCCCCCTGGCTCTCATTGACAGCACCACTACTCCGCCCTTGTGCCTCCGTCCTCTTGATCATCTAATACAAGGTCCTATGCTTGTGCACAAAACGCTGTACCTCCGTCAGCTCTCCTTTTACTCGCAGCTCCCTAATGTTCCGGCCCCCTAGCTTGGGCCTCTGTCTGTCCTATCCCAGACTCTACCGTGCAGATGTGCACACCTCTGGCTGCTCTCTTGCAACCAGACAGACTCCTTGTGAAGGTGGAGTTTAGAACCCTAGTTCTGGTTTCCCTAACAGCCCAGTACACACCTGCACCATCAGTATGCCAGTTATCTGCAAAACCTGTTCCAGACTGCCTTTTAACACCATGACAGGGCACCGCACTGTCACATATGGACCCCCCCCCTTTTTTTCCACAGGGAGGGAGAATCACAAGTTCCTCCTTTTAGCACCCTTTGTGCCAGCTGTCACTTACAGGGGTCCACTCCTGTCTGACCTAACTTATTTTTTCCCTACAGGGGAATGCTACCCAATGCCTCTATTGGTGTCCCTATGCCCCACTGACACTCTGCTATGGGCTTTAATAAAACCGTCCCAAAGCTTTTTTTGGGTGTGCTTCCACATTCCATTTTAACGGGGTCCCCCTGGTCTCTCTACCTCCTTGTTTTGGGTTCTTGTGTTTCCTAATATCTCTCCCAGGATTACTGTCCCATTGCTGTAGGTGGCCTAGTTCTATGGGATCTATCATGGAACCACCCCTTTTACCACCTGTATCAGCCTCAGCCACAGCCACAATCAGCTGTTTTTCAGGTTTACCACTACCTATGTAGTTACGCTTGGCAACCAATTCGTCAGATATCCCCAATTTATTATTCTGTTCAATGTCATTCAGCACTGGATCCCACTTATCAATATTGTAAATGCCATCAGAACCTCTTTTCCCAGTGTTGTTTGTTAGGGCAGTGTCTGAGAAGGGACCATACATAGGCAAGTGGATATTCTCCACAGGACCTTCACAAAGTTCCACATTTCCTGTCTTCTAACACTCCTAAACAACTGTCCCACCAACTGACATTTCTTAACACAACTTATTTCCAGATTGGTGACTAGAGTCTTTTTAACTACTTCTGTGTCTTCTGGTACTTTAACCAATACATCTGACCTGTCCAACAGTGCTCTGGAGTGCCTCTCATGCACAAAACTACTAGGAAGTAGGGATAGGGTCATTGTTCGAGTCAAACGTAAGTTTGTTTATTTTCCCGCCCGCGAGATTGCAGTGCATTGACAGCTACTGATTGGCCAAAGCATGCACTTGTTACCCGTTTTATCTTTGAGATTTAATATCTCTCAGATATGATGTGGGTTAAATGAGAGTTCTTTGAGGGAAATCTATCTATAGCCTATACAAAGTAAAAAAATCTTAGGTTAAAATATAAGAATACAGAGTATAATACTCAAAACATTAATCTACAAAACAACAGGACAGAACAGACATAATACAAACATTTAGATACAAGTACAAGGGAGATTTCCCATAGTTACCATTACCATGCTACTGCCCACCAAGGTTATTACAGGCTGATGTCTCATTGGTTGGCATGGCGTGGCTCTGATTTGTGGGCCTCCCCATTCCTGGTTAAGGATTGGCTACATTTCCAATCCCTATACTTTGCATAAGTCAGCCCCCTTTAATGCAAATCCTTGGCACAGACTATTTTTACTACAGACTATTTTGAATGGGAGATTTAACTTGACCTTTTCAGGGAAGGTATTGATGACGGGCTGGCCACCTTCATTGCATATCTAAACGAGGGATGAATGATAACTTTGAAGTGCATATTTGTAGAACAAAGAGGTTTGGGTTCCATTGTTTAGATACACAAGCTTAGGCACCGAATCGTCTGTATAACAGGGCCTTCTGGGAAGCTATGTTACACACCTACATAGATACAAATCTAAATGAAATATAATTATAATTACAATGATCTTACAGCTAGTAATGGAGATTTCACATAAACTCATAAGGTAACACACCTGACCTGCATGCTTTGGCCAATCACACGGTGCCTTTTAGCCAATCATAGCTCAGGGGCGAAGTCCATGCCCCACACTATATAAGGCTGCTGCTTACACAGCGGCCATATATAGTGAATGAATAGAGATTAGGCAGGTAGTGTAGTGTGCAGCCAGTCAGTGTAGTATATATAATACAGTTCAGAGTATATAGTGCAATCAGTGTAGTATATATAATACAGTTCAGAATATATAGTGAAATCAGTGTAGTATATATAGTGCAGTCAGAGTATTATATATAATACAGTTCCGAGGATAGAGTGCAGTCACTGTAGTATATATAATACAGTTCAGAATATATAGTGCCATCAGTGTAGTATATATAATACATTGCAGAGTATATAATGCAGTCAGTGTAGTATATACAATACAGTGGAGAATATAGAGCTCAGTCAGTGTCGTATATATAATACAGTGGAGGACTATATAGTGCAGTGCAGAGTATATAATGCAGTGTATTGAAGTGGTTAAGAGGAACCCTATGACAAAATTAGGAAAAAAATAGCGCGGGATCCCCCCCAAATCCATATAAGGCCCTTTGGGTCTGGCATAGGTTTTAAGGGGAACTCCACGCCAAAATGTAAAAATATTAAAAAAAAAAAAAATCCATACCAGACCCCTATTCGAGCAAGCAGCCTGGCATGCCAGGAAAGGGAGGGGACAAGCGAGCGCCCCCCCTGAACAATAGCAGGCCGCATGCCCTCAACATGGGGAGGGTGCTTTGGGGACATGGGCCTCTTCCCGACAACCCTGGCCGGTGGTTGTCGGGGTCTGCGTGCACCCCCCCTCCTATGTGAATGGGTACCTCAATTCCACACATAAGGCCTTCCTGGGGTCCTTCATGTTATTGTGGACGTGAAGAGACTCATTCACTGACACCATAGAGGTTATGTTTCTTAAAGGGTCTCCCTCCCACAGGAGGTACGTGGACAGTAAGCTGGTGCTTTCGTAGAGTGCTTCCAGGTGTGGGATTCACCAAATACCTCTCAGGCTCAGTAATAATGATCTGTTCCAGGTCTTCTCTTGGGACAATGTCAGTTTGATAGGCAACACCATTAACTTCTTTACAGGTTGTGGACAAAGATCCTGCTGTGCGTTTGCCCTCACTCGGTCCTTCCATTTTGAGAGAGTTAACTTCTGCAGCAGCCAACACGCCCTTAACAACAGACTGTTCTGCAGACCCTCAATTTGAAACAGCAGTAATGGCCTAACCATCACAATCGGTTGTGCTCCTAATGGCTGGCGCTCTTCAACACTGCATCACATGCCCAAGGAGACACAGTTGGACAAAGGGGCTGACCAGCAGCAGACACTTTACACTTGTCATCCTTAAAGGAGAAGTATGGCCAAAGCTTTTTTGGCACTACATCTCCTATAGATAACAGGAGTGCACTTCGTTCTGCACTCCTGTGACCCATTTTCAGCTGACAGCAGGCTACAGCCCACTGTCACGTGCATGTAACAATCAGCGCCCCCCCCCCCCCCCCCCCTAATTCTAACTAAAGTGCTAAGTGCAAAATTATAAATACCAAACACTGTGCATAAAATATATAAAGAATGTCGCAGCTGCTGTACACTGTCAGTGGATTCACTTCACTTTACAAAAAAATTAAATATATGTGTATATAGTGCAGCGCTACTGCCTTGATAACACTAATATCAAACCTTGTGCAAATTATATTCGCAAATTAAACAGTACAATCATCACAATTTCCCACAACATAAAGTCCTTATTATAAACATATCATTCAACACCGTGCTAGATTTCTCATTTAAATAACCTTGCTCCTTAAGCCCCGTACACACGATCGGACTTTCCGACGAGAAATGTTGGATGTGAGGTTTTTGGCGGACAATCCGACTGTGTGTATGCTCCATCAGACACATGTCGGACTTTCCGCCAAAAAATGTTGGCTAGCATGCTCTCAAATTTTCCTCCAACAAATGTGTGTTGTCGGACTTTCCAATCTTGTGTCGGACAAAAGTCCAAAGTACAAACACGCATGCTCGGAAGCAGAAGGTCTTGTAAACTTGCATTTGTAATGGAGAATTAACATTTGTAAAGTGGCAAATTATGAAATCTCCAAATACAGCGCACATTCTCTTCTTCTTTAATGGGACAACAATGAGGCTGCTTTCCTGGTGATACTAATATTGCAAATTAATTTTCAAAGGCTTTTTTTTTCCTAGTGATATCAAGAATAATATTATGTTTTTTTTTTTTTTTTTTATTTGTGCAAGTTACCACAACACCATTATCCCGTAGTTTTTCAAAACAAAGATACAACTATGTTGGTGTCCCTTGTCAATTTTACATTGTATTTTTTTAAATGTAACTGCCGACTCCCAAACTGTCATTTTGAAGTAAAACACACAGCCAAGTATTATTCTCCACATTTTTTTTATTGTGCATTAAAAAAAAAAAAAAAAATTAGACATGTTATCTGCCAATAGAAAATAACCAAAAAGTGCATTCTATGCATCCAAATATATAGAAAATGTACCAAATCAAATCATTATTCAACCAAAAAAATAATGTCAAAGCAATAACTCCAAGGCCAATAATAAATAACACGTTATCTCCTCCGATTCTGCAACATGTCTGGTTGATAAACGACCGTTCAGAAACAAACTGAAAAGCATGAAATGAAAAGTGATAAATGAAAAACGTGAAAAGAAAAGCGCGAATCAACACTCACTAAACTTCTACTAACACGAAATTAGCAGAAGGAGCCAAAAGGGTGGCGCTAAAGAGCTGAAAAACCATGTAGTATGTCTAGTACGTCACTACGTTCGTAATTGTTGGCCAACATTTGTGACGGTGTGTATGCAAGACAAGATTGAGCCAACACCCTTCGGACAAAATTCCACCGTTTTGTTGTCGGAAAGTCCGATCGTGTGTACGAGGCTTATGACTCTCCCTCTCCTCCACTCCGGGGCTATCGCTTCCAGTGTCATGCAGTCACAAACACAGGAAACATAGTGCTCTCTGTTTTAAAAGTGAGTGGACACTATAATATTATACAGGGGTCAAGTCCTGGGAAAAAAGGTTGGGAACTCCCACCCAAGATCCACTCGCCCACCAAAAAAAATAAAATGATATGCTCATATGCAAGAACGCTTCAAAAGTATTTTTCATCCAATTTTCATATTGTGTGTATGAAGCTTAATTGTTAGTACATAAAAAAAAAAAAAAAAACAATCCTCAATAAACATAAATACAGTAATTCTCTGAATAATCAGCATTCATTCAATTGTGCTTCCATGCAAATGTGAACATCATGTTCTGATCTTTATTGGGGAATGCTATTTTGTATATAGAGTGTTTGTTTGTGTGGTGAGTTTACACTTTTCATTGAACAGAGTTTGAATAACACAGGGTTAAACTGAAAGGTCATAAATGAACTGCACATTATCTGGACAGAGGTCTGACTAAATACAATCTCTTAGCAGCAGGGACCTGATCTACCTGTCAGCTAGCTGTGATTGACAGGTAGATCGAAGCGGAAGCTGTCATGGGGCCCCTACTGGCAATGCCTGAATGGTCAGGTATTATGGAATGAATGGTCAGGCACTGAATGGTCAGGCACTTACTATTTGCGAGCTGTGTCGGCGGCTGCTGGTGTAGCACCTGCCACACAGCTTGCATACTTCAAAGTCTTGCAGGACACGGCTGCTAACAGGAACTGAGTTCCTGTTGTGGAAAAAGTACAGGAACTCCGTTCCCATGCGTTCCCGCAGGACTTGAGCCCTGATATTATATATACACATGCATGTTTTGCTTTTTATATTGTAAGTGTCCTTTTTAAGCGGGGGTTAATAGAATCACACTGGAGGTTGTTGAAACAGCAAAGGGCTGAAGATGAACAGCTGATCAATTTGCGGAAGGGGGAGATCATTGAGGAGTGAGAGTAAAAGATCTATATTTGAGTCTGCCTGACTCGTCGTTGAGGTTGAGCCGGTATAACAGCTGGTGGAGGTGTGCACAACTAAGTAGTGTTTAAAGAGAAGCATGTTGGTGAATGATAATCACGGATACTCACAGCAATCAAGAATTTTCATATATGTTTATAATAAGGACTTTATGGAAATTGTGATGATTGTACTGTTTAATTTACGAATATAATTTCCATAAGGTTTGATATTAGTTATCACGTCAGAGCGCTGCACTATATACACATATAAAGCCTACTGCCGGCTGACGTGACTCAGCCAGTTCAGACTCTGGAAAGATCCCAACCTTAAAGTCAGGATCCATCAGGACCAGGAGCTGGCTCAGCCTCTCAGCGAGCCGCCCTCCACTACCCAGCACACCACAGTCTGACAGGCACTGGAGGTTTTTTTTGCATTAGAATGGGACAGATCTGTTTTTAGCTGTATAGTCATAGCTTTTTCAGCTAAATATAAGTTTGCACTTTACAGTAGCAAGAATATTCAAAATGGCTCTTCTTTTGTTTTTGCTGCAGGCGGTTACGAGATGAAGAGTCCCGATCATCTTCACTTCCTGACATCCCTAATCCATTCCCGGAACTTTGCAACTCCTCCCCTATCCTCAGCAACACACCTAACAGTAGCTCCCCTCTGGAAGGGGGTCCCCACGTGAGTACATTAAAAAAAAAACGCTTCATATCAATACATTCATACTGCTTGGGGCCAGTGCCATTGTCCATAACAACCAGTCAGATTTCATCCTAAAAATAGAAATCTGACTCTTTATAATGTGCTACACGTTTGCTTTTCTTGCAAATATCTTTGCTCCATTTTGTAGAAAAGTCGCTAAATAATCATCTTTATCAAATCCTGGCATAATTGATTATTGAGCACACAAGATTAACCAACAATCTTTCACATGAAAGGACTGAGGCAGAAAAAAGGCAAGACTATGGGTGGCCAAAGATGAGCAGATATCTCCTTGAGATCGACATGCAATCAAAGATCTGCCCAACCCCAAATGCATCAAGAGGTCCTACCTTGGGTTTTTTCCTAGAGTTGAGAATATTACACACGTGTACCAATATTCAATCTGCGCAATCCAATATTAAGTGAACCGCAACAAAAATATGTGCAAAAACTAGTGCTAGAAAAGTTGCTGGCCAACACCCGTATGTAATTCTAAACTTACTATACTAAATAAATACCAAAAAATAATATAGCGCAACACTCAAAGTAATAAACACAATATACAAACACAAAAATATGTGCAATAAATGTTGTACCGTATATACTCGAGTATAAGCCAACTCGAATATAAGCCAAGGCACTTAATTTTACCACAAACAACTGGGAAAACTTATTGACTCGAGTATAAGCCTATGGTGAGAAATGCGAAGCTACTGTAAATGGAAAAGAGGGTCAACAATGCCCATTTGCAGCTTCACTGTGCCCATTTGCATGCCTCACTTTGCAGCCATGGGCCCCCCAAACTTCAAACTTTGTAGTTAAGGGTTCCTAGATGCCCCCTAGCTGAAGACAAAATTTGGGGTCTCTGGACCCAAAGGGTCCCGAAATGACATTGCTGCAGATGGACACAGTTGACCAAATTTGGGGCCCTGTATCTCGGGATCACTTGGTGCTAGGAACCCCGAACCCAGTGGAACTAGCACTACAACATATCCAAAGATGGGGTATGTTGTAGTGATAGTTCCACTGGGTTTTAATACCAAATTTGGGGTTCCTAGCACCAAGTGTCCCCGAGATATTGGGCCCCAAAGTCGGGTTGGAAAATGTCAAGCACTTTTCTGCAGCAGAGAATGACATTTTCCGAACCGACTTTGGGGCCCCGTATCTCGGGGACACTTAGTGTTAGGAACCCCAAACCCAGTGGAACTAGCACTACAACATATCCAAAGATGTGTTATGTTGTAGTGCTAGGTCCACTGGGTTGGCATACCAAATTTGGGGTTCCTAGCACCAAATGGCCCAGAGATACGGGGCCCCATATTCGGGTCAGAAAATGTAATTTTCTGCTGCAGAAAAGTGCTTGACTCCAGTATAAGCCAAGGGGGGCATTTCAGCACAAAAAAATGTGCTGAAAAACTCGGCTTATACTCGAGTATATACGGTATTTAAAAATAGTCCAATGAATATCCAAATGTATGAAGAAAAATAAAAAAAAAAACGATATCCAACTTGAATTCACCTCAATCACCACTATGACATGTTATATGGAACAATTAACGGGTGTCCGGTCAGAAAAAAAATTGTTCTAGTGGTGGTCCAAGTGTCATATTGGTGCTATGACTCATCTCAGACCCCAATCACAGACTGGCCCCCCTTAACAGGCTGGCCCCCCATCACAGACTGACCCCCCCCCCATCACAGACTGACCCCCCCATCACAGACTGACCCCCCACATCACAGACTGACCCCCCATCACAGACTGACACCCCCCATCACAGACTGACCCCCCATCACAGACTGACCCCCCATCACAGACTGACCCCCCCATCACAGACTGACCCCCCCCCATCACAGACCCCCCTCGATAGTAGACTCCTGTCCTCATAACAGCAGAGCACTCCCCACAGAGCCCTACCTTATTCACACAAGACGGAAAGCACCGCAGCCCTGGACAATGGGCGCGACTTTTAAAGGTGAGTGATTGATTGCTGGGACCGCCCCGGTTTGTAGCAACCAATCACCCGCTTCTTAACTTAAAAAATCCCGCCCTTTGTCCAGAGCGGCCGCACTTCTCATCTTGTGCGAATAAGACAGGCAGTGTGAGGAGGAGGCAGTGCATCGATCTTATCGAAGGGACAGACTCATGCGCGTCGTGCCTGCGATGCTGTGAACAAAGCAGCAGCAGGCAGGCAGGCAAACTGGCCACGGGGAGAGGACACACAGGCAACTATTTGGCCAGGCTGCGGTCCCGGGTAGTATGGCTACTGGGGCCGGAACCAGACCACGGTCCATCATTTAGTGTTGCCTTATTTAAAATGAGTGCAAATGAGAAACAGAGCAGGTCTATAGGTGGCCATAATGTTCCATGGGCCAGTTACTCCCTTAATCGAAGTGATGCAGTAATAGGAGAGCTTCTATTTAGTGCAGTGAAGATGCAAGAGGGTGCCATGCATAGACATTAGTTGTACTGGGGAAAACTTTGGGATTGAGTAAGGTTTTCTCAATTGTCAAATAGTTTTTTTGTCATTTCGAAGCATTGGCCAGCTTTATATAACAAAGTGCCCTAAAGTCTTTATTTTGCCCATCATGATTAGTTATAGTCTCCCTTTCATTGTACCATACTGCAATGGGATTATGATAGGGAGATTGGTATTGACTGTTGTGGGCAGCAAAGCTTGCTCTTCTTTCAGAAACCTTTATGCCGTATAATATGTGGATGGACTATGATTATGTTGGTGAACAGCCAAGCTGAACAAATGTGCTTTCCCTCAAGAGCAGATGGTGAAGGTGTACAGCGAGGATGGCACGTGCCGGTCATTAGAAGTGACAGCTGGAGCAACGGCCCGACATCTGTGCGACATGCTGGTGGAGAGGGCCCACTGCCTGAGCGACGAGAGCTGGTCTCTGGTGGAGCTACATCCGCATCTGGGGCTTGGTGAGGGAGAAACACAGCGATTAATGTTTACTAATGCATGTGCTAATTTATGGAGCTTTGAGCTTGTTTTTTTTATACTAGCGAAAAGGAAAGTGGTGAAGTTGCTCATTTGATCCAGAAGACCTGGATACAAAAGTGATTTAACTAAAAAGAGAAAGTTTTGTCACCTGACTTTGAATTTATATATACAGTACATTATATACTGTATATACAGTGAGGGAAAAAAGTATTTGATCCCCTGTTGATTTTGTAGGTTTTCCCACAAAAAAAATTTTCATGGTAGATTTATTTACCAGTGAGACAGAATAACAACAAAAATATCCAGAAAAACGCATTACAAAAAAGTTATATAGTGGTACCTTGGATTCCGAGCATAATTAGTTCCAGAAGAATGCTTGTAATCCAAAGTACTCGTATATTAAAGCGAGTTTGCCCATAGGAGTCAATGGAAACTGGATAATTTGTTCCACAGTGATTGCTATTGTATGCTCCGAGTGCATCCGAGTGGCTCCGAGTGTCACTGGTGCCCCCTGCACCCCTGGCCAAATGCGGCACATGCACACCCCATTGGCTTGAATCTTGCGAGACAACACTCGCAAACCGAGTCAGGATATTTAAAAAATGATAGCTTGCATTGCGAAGCGCTCGTAAACCGCGTTACTCGCAATCCAAGGTATTACTGTAAATTGATTTGCATTTTAATGAGTGAAATAAGTATTTGATCCCCTATTAGCATATTGGCTCCTAGGTGTCTTCTATACAGGTAACAAGCTGAGATCAGGAGCACCCTCTTAAAGGGAGCTCTCAGCTTGTTACCTGTATAAAAAAAAACTGTCCACAGAAGCAATCAATCAATCAGATTCCTATCTCTCCACCATGGCCAAGACCAAAGAGCTGTCCAAGGATGTCAGGGACAAGATTGTAGACCTACACAAGGCTGGAATGGGCTACAAGACCATCGACTAGCAGCTTGGTGTTAGGGTGACAACAGTTGGTGTGATTATTCGCAAATGGAAGAAACACAAAATAACTGTCAATATCCCTCGGTCTGGGGCTCCATGCAAGATCTCACCTCATGGAATTTCAATGAACATGAGAACGGTGAGGAATCAGCCCAGAACTACACAGGAGAATCTTGTCAATGATTTCAAGGCCCAAGTTTGCTTATGAACATCTGAATGATTGGGTGAAAACTGAGAACTGGGTGAAAGTGTTGTGGTCAGATGGGACCAAACCCGAGCTCTTTGGCAACTCAACTTGCCGTGTTTGGAGGAGGAGGAATGCTGCCTATGACCCGAAGTACACCATCTCCACTGTCAAACATAGAGGTGGAAACATTTATGTTTTATGTTTGTTCTTCTGCTAAGGGGACAGAACAACTTCACTGCATCAAAGGGACGATGGAGGGGCCAAACCTTGGGTGAGAGCCTCCTTCCCTCAGCCAGGGCATTGAAAATGGGTCGTGGATGGGTATTCCAGCATGACAATGACCCAAAACACACGGCCAAGGCAACAAAGAAGTGGCTCAAGAAGTAGCACATTAAGGTTCTGAAGTGGCCTAATCAGTCTCCAGACCTTAATCCCATAGAAAATATGTGGAGGGAGCTACATTTTTTGTAAATATTTTATTATATCTTTTCATGTAACAACACTGAATAAATTACACTTTGCTACAATGTAAAGTAGTGAGTGTACAGCCTGTATAACAGTGTACATTTGCTGTCCCCCTCAAAATAACTTAACACACAGCCATTAATGTCTAAACCGCTGGCAACAAAAGTGAGTACACCCCTAAGTGAAAATGTACTAATTGGGCCCAAAGTGTCAATATTTTGTGTGGCCACCATTATTTTCCAGCACTGCCTTAACCCTCATGGGCATGGAGTTCACCAGAGCTTCGCAGGTTGCCACTTGAGTCCTCTTCTACTCCTCCATGATAACATCACAGAGCATGTGGATGTTAGAGACCTTGAGTTGGACGGTGGATGTTAGAGACTTTGCGCTCCTCCGTTTGAGGATGCCCCACAGATGCTCAATAATAGTGTTTCGGTCTAGAGACATGCTTGGCCAGTCCATCACCTTTACCCTAAACTTCTTTAGCAAGGCAGTGGTCATCTTGGAGGTGTGTTTGGGGTCATTAACATGTTGGAATACTGCCCTGCGGCCCAGTCTCTGAAGGGAGGGGATCATGCTCTGCTTCAGTATGTCACAGTACATGTTGGCATTCATGGTTCCCTCAATGAACTGTAGCTCCCCAGTGCTGGCAGCACTCATTCAGCCCCAGACCATGACACTCCCACCACTATGCTTGACTGTAGGCAAGACACACTTGTCTTTGTACTCCTCACCTGGTTGCCGCCACACACGCTTGGCACCATCTGAACCAAATAAGTTTATCTTGGTCTCATCAGACCACAGGACATGGTTCAAGTAATTCATGTACTTAGTCTGCTTGTCTTCAGCAAACTGTTTGTGGGCTTTCTTGTGCATCATATTTAGAAGAGGCTTCCTTCTGGGATGACAGCCATGCAGACCAATTTGATGCAGTGTTCAGCATATGGTCTGAGCACCGACAGGCTGACCCCTCACCCCTTCAACCTCTGCAGCAATGCTGGCAGCACGCATACATCTATTTCCCAAAGACAACCTCTGGATATGACGCTGAGCACATGCACTCAACTTCTTTGGTCAACCATAGCGAGGCCTGTCCTGTTAAACCACTGTATGGTCTTGACCACCGTGCTGCAGCTCAGTTTCAGGGTCTTGGCAATCTTCATGAAGCCTAGGCCATCTTTTGTAGAGCAACAATCCTTTTTTTTAAGATCCTCAGAGATTTCTTTGCCATAAGGTGCCATGTTGAACTTCCAGTGACCAGTAGGAGAGAGTGAGAGCGATAACACCAAATTAAACACACCTGCTCCCCATTCACACCTTAGACCTTGTAACACTAATGAGTCACATGCCACCGCAGAGTGAAAAGGCTGATTGGGCCCAATTTGGACATTTTCACTTAGGGGTGCACTCACTTTGCCAGCTGTTTAGTTAAGTTATTTTGAGGGTACAGCAAATGTACACTGTTATACAGGCTGTACACTCACTACTTTACATTGTAGCAAAGTGTCATTTCTTCAGTGTTGTCACATGAAAAGATATAATAAAATACTGTCTTTACTGTAAATAAAATATTCACCACCCTCCTTCAAGCTTCTTATCCATGCACTCTGAAAAGTCAGTAAATCTTCATAGACTTGCGACTACTTCCATTAAACGATAAGTATACAAACATGCCACGTTACAACTTTAAAATTACTGTATAATGTACATAATGGCATGCAAAACTTACATAAATAATGCACAGAATCAAAAAAATTTGAAAATGCAAAAGGCCAATAAAGTGTCCCAAGCAAAATGAACTGTGCAACCAGAAAAAAAATACTGCGCCAACTTCGAAACAAAATCTCTTCTGTGATATCAGCTCTCTCATTGTATTCAAAGTAAGATCTTACCAGCAAAAGGTAGACCTCAAAGCAAAAGAGGTCAATCAGTGTTTTATTAGATGAACAATGACATGAGCAGTTGAGGACATCTGCTGGCCAGTTCTCAACTGTACCATCTCCCAAAGCGTATTTTTCCACATAGCATGTGAAAGAAAAGCACTTTTTATTAAAAACAAGAATAAAACGTACAAAACACATGATGACAGCATGCTATGCTCCGCCCTACTACGTCATAAATGGCGTCATTAATTAGCATCAAATTTATATGTTCAGTCGGATAGGAGGCAGGTTGAATTACTCTTCCTTAAAGATGTACTTCTTTATGCCTCCCATATTTATCAGCCATATAACAGATACAAACTCTGAACCACAAGGAACTCCATCCAATACCCATAAACATATACATTAAGGTGAAGTATAATCACAATTGGCTTTTGGTTGACTTTAATTTGCGTTCGATCAATTTCTACTACAATTTTGCTCAGCAGATTGCTCTAAAATACCATTGCATGGCTTTAAGCAGCCAAATTAAGGTTAAAGTATAATCACAAAGGGCTTTGAGTTGACTTTGGTATGCTTTCAGTTGATTTCCACTACAATTTTGTTCAGCAGATTGCTCTAAAACTTTAAATAAATGAAACATCAGATGTGAAATTGCTGTGGACTGTTGTGTTCCATGCATTTAATCCTAGCATTGGCAGACTCAGTGGAAAATACTAGACCTGGCCATTACTGTTGTTCAAACGCAGACACTTTGTATTCTTTTATCTTGCAGAACGCTGCCTTGAAGATCACGAGTCAGTGGTGGAGGTTCAGGCCATGTGGCCTGCAGGAGGAGACAGCAAGTTCATTTTTCGAAAGAATTTCACCAAGTATGAACTATTCCGAGGATCTCCAGTGAGTACAAAGAGCCTACTCAGAAACAGTTAGATGGTTGGGACCAGTTATTTTTAGATAATTATGCCTTGTCTTTTGTCATTCAGGTATGCTCTGGTCATACTCCTCTGCATTACTAAACTCAGTACAAATATTTGACCTGTTTTTACAACATGTGATCATTGTTGATCCAGACAGGTCATAACTCCATAAAGTACAGATTTAAGCCATATATTATATGATATAAGCCTAGCATTCCCTTTTGTATCTAATCTCAGTGACAGCTGTTCATCTTTCTTGGTGTCACAGGGAAGTGAAGGAAAATTTCCCCAATATGGACATAGACAGAAATAAACCTAGTAGAGATTTTAAATTGAATCCAAGAAAATAACTTTCTTTTCCCCCCTAAACATATATACATTAATAGTATATTTTTTTCTCCCCAGTATGCATTATTTCCAGAGGACATGATCGCAGGAAACCTAGAAGCTCACAAAGGACTTTCTCACTCAGAGCTCATACAGGTGCGTAAAAGACTAAATGAGGCAAAAGATCTTGGCCTCCAGTGTTGGGAAAAGTTCCTAGGCATCGTATTTGGACTCTGTGGTTCTTGCCTGACAGTGTCTGGGACATTCTGTACACTGACTGTACAGGTCAGAGAAGGGTGAAACTAACCACTAGTTAGGTTTATATTACATAGACTGGACATCTGAAACAAGTCTGGCCTGCATCCATGTAAATCCAAGATTGCTTGATAACGTGTATCAAGGGTAAACTCTGATCATTATCTTCCTTTGCAGAATTTCCTCAACTCGGGCAGTTGGCCCGAGATCCAAGGCTATTTACATATGAAGGAAAGCGGGCGCAAAGTCTGGAAACGATTCTTCTTTTTCCTGCGCCGGTCAGGGCTTTATTACTCCACCAAGGGGACCTCAAAGGTACGTGCATTGTGCAAGAGGCATACATAAAAGCCTAAAAGAATCATTATTTATTTGTTTTTGTGAAGAGAGATGTTGGCGTGGGACTGTGTGCTCTTGGTTCCAAGAGACCTAATGCCCATATGGTTAAAGCACAACTTCACCCTAAAGGGGATGTTCCACTTTATGCCATCCACCCCCCCCCTTCTTCTTTTGGAACTTTTTTTGGAAAGGGGGAGTGGGTACCCGTCAATACCAGGTACCCACTCCCACTTCCGGTCGGATCACCTAGGTGATTCCATTGGAAGTCCCCCCCCCCCCCCACTCCATGCCTACAACCTCCTGGGACACATCATAGATCCCAAAAGCCTGCTGGACTATTCAAAAGTGCAGTGGGAAGCCAGCTGTGAAGCTAGTGTTAATTTCATAGACAAAAACATTTTCGGCATCATTTTCGGCAGCAGCATATTTCCAATGACAAAAGCGAAACGAAAATTACACCAAATTTTCGGCAATTGAAGAAAACTATGATGAACACAAATGTGAGATTTACCCACACGAACGTCCGGTTTCCTTGGAGCTCCATCTGTAGAGCCCGTAGGTGCTTCCCCTCCTAGCAAGCAAGGTAGCAACCATAGCATGCTTAGTGGTGTGGGGTGCTTAGCACTGTGCAGCATTACAGGCCTCCTCAGACCACTGTCTAGAGCACCGTGCATTACAGGCCTCCTGAGAGTCCCGACTCATGGCTGTCTAGAGCACTGTGCATTACAGGCCTCCTCAGACCACCCTGAGAACTGTGAAGCATTATAGGCCTCCACAGACTGTCCAGAGCACTGTGCATTACAAGCCTCCTCAGATCATCCAGAGCACTGTGTAGCATTATAGGCCTCCTCAGACAACCGTCTAGAGCACTGTGTATTACAGGCCTCCTGAGTCCCGAACATCCAGAGCACTGTGTGGCATTACAGGACTCCTTAGACCGCCCAGAGGACTGTGCATTACAGGCCTCCTCAGACCGCCCAGATCAATGTGTAGCATTACAGACCTCCTTAGACTACCGTCCAAAGCACTATGCAGCATTACAGGTCTCTCAGACCACCATCCCAGAGCACTGTGCATAACAGGCCTCCTTAGACCACCGTCCAGAGCACTGTGCATTACAGGCCTCCTCAGACCACCGTCCAGAGCACTGACTGTGCAGCATTACAGGCCTCCTCAGACTATCTAGAGCTCAAATCTTAATACCATAAATAATCACATGATATTTTCCAGGAGTATATAATTAATTTGGAAATTCTAGAGAAATACTTAAATAATGCATTCCAATTTAACTAAACATTAGATTTCAGTCGACTGAAATGTACTGCAGATTTTAGCCAACTAAATATGACTATAACTAAAACAATTGCAGATGACTAAAATGCAACTAAGACTTGTATAGTAGTTAAAATACTATGATCTAATCAAAACTTAATCGAAATTTAATGCCAAAATGAACACTGGTCACAGCCAATTTCTCATAGTTATAATGCAGGTGCCCTAAAGATGGGTGTCACAGGCAAGTGTCCTTTTGTTAAGTCATAAGCTACACTTTAAGATGAGCATATATATATATATATATATATATATATATATATATATATATATATATATATTGGGTGCTAGTTATCCATTCTAACTGGTTTTGTCCAGGAATGCATATGTAAGCTAAGAATTTCTATTTAGGAATGAGCGAACGTCAGAGAATATCTTGAGATAGTGGGATGATGCCGACCAATCTCCATACCTACAGTGGTGTGAAAAAGTGTTTGCCCCCTTCCTCATTTCCTGTTCTTTTGCATGTTTGTCACACTTAAGTGTTTCGGAACATCAAACCAATTTAAACAATAGTCAAGGACAACACAAGTAAACACAAAATGCAATTTGTAAATGAAGGTGTTTATTATTAAAGGTGAAAAAAAATCCAAACCATCATGGCCCTGTGTGAAAAAGTGATTGCCCCCTAAACCTAATAACTGGTTGGGCCACCCTTAGCAGCAACAACTGCAACCAAGCGTTTGCGATAACGTGCAATGAGGCTTTTACAGCGTCCTGGAGGAATTTTGGCCCACTCATCTTTGCAGAATTGTCCTAATTCAGTTACATTAGAGGGTTTTCGAGCATGAATGGCCTTTTTAAGGTCATACCACAACATCTCAATAGGATTCAGGTCAGGACTTTGGCTAGGCCACTCCAAAGTCTTCATTTTGTTTTTCTTCAGCCATTCGGTGGTGGACTTGCTGGTGTGTTTAGGATCATTGTCCTGCTGCAGAACCCAAGTTCGTTTCAGCTTGAGTACACGAACAGATGGTCGGACATTCTCCTTCAGGATCTCTTGGTAGACAGCAGAATTCATAGTTCCTTTTATCACGGCAAGTCTTCCAGGTCCTGAAGCAGCAAAACAGCCCCAGACCATCACACTACCACCACCATATTTTACTGTTGGTATAATGTTCTTTTTCTGAAATGCAGTGTTCCTTCTACGCCAGATATACTTGGACACACACCTTCCAAAGAGTTCCACTTTTGTCTCATCGGTCCACAGAATGTTGTCCCAAAAGTCTTGGGGATCATCAAGATGTGTTGTGGAGAAATTGAGACGAGCTTTGATGTTCTTTTTGCTCAGCAGTGGTTTTCTCCTTGGAACTCTGCCATGCAGGCCATTTTTGCCCAGTCTTTTCCTGATGGTGGAGGCATGAACGCTGACCTTAACTGAGGCAAGTGAGGCCTGCAGTTCCTTGGACGTTGTTGTGGGGTCTTTTGTGACCTCTTGGATGAGTCGTCGCTGCGCTCTTGGGGTAATTTTGGGCGGCCGGCCACTCCTGGGAAGGTTCACCACTGTTCCATGTCTTCGCCATTTGTGGATAATGGCTCTCACTGTGGTTCGCTGGATTCCCAAAGCTTTGGAAATGGCTTTATAACCCTTTCCAGACTGATAGATCTCAATTACTTTCTTTCTCAATTGTTCCTGAATTTCTTTGGGTCTCGGCATGATGTGTAGCTTTTAAGGATCTTCTGGTGGACCTTACTGTGTCAAGCAGCTCCTATTTAAGTGATGCCTTGATTGTGAACAGGTGTGGCAATAATCAGGCCTGGGTGTGGCTAGAGAAATTGAACTCAGGTGTGGACAACCACAGTTATAGTATGTTTTAACAAGGGGGCAATCACTTTTTCACACAGGGCCATGATGGTTTGGATTTTTTTTCACCTTTAATAATAAACACCTTCATTTACAAATTGCATTTTGTGTTTACTTGTGTTGTCCTTGACTATTGTTTAAATTGGTTTGATGTTCCGAAACACTTAAGTGTGACAAACATGCAAAGGAACAGGAAATGAGGAAGGGGGCAAACACTTTTTTCACACCACTGTAGCTTTGAAAAAATAAAAACATTGATAAGTTTTAAACTTGTCAAATACAAATCATGGAATAGTGTTAGATGCCCTGTAAGCAAAAGTTATTTGTGAGGTTTCATATGCTTTTAAGAGGATTAGGGAGTTTCTGGCACACTGCTCTTCATGGTGAATTATTTACAACAGTAAAATGGTGACATTACTGTGTCAGAGGTGATGGCTGTAATGTTAGATGGGTGTAATAAGGCCGTATATGCCTTTCCTCTTTCCTGAACCTGGAGGCATTGTGATATTCTTGGATAGTGTAATCTACTACGGAAAACACAAACAAGTATAAGGCATTTATTGCGCATAGAATCATTGTCACAAAATCGAACATCGC
This sequence comes from Lithobates sylvaticus, assembly GCA_028564925.1. NCBI lineage: Eukaryota > Metazoa > Chordata > Amphibia > Anura > Ranidae > Lithobates > Lithobates sylvaticus. Next base: position 56,366,051 of record CM053037.1, read on the forward strand.
CATAAAATTGATCCAGACTCCATACACATGTCATCTAACCAATTTACTGTAAAGTCCATACCACCCAAAGGTCTTGGGTGGATGATGCAGTCGATAGCATTGGGTGCATTTACAATCAATAGCATTGATCGCTTTGGAAGATGCAGTTATTGAAACTTGTTCCAAAAAGTGCTGCAAATAGGATTTTTTATTAAACCTTAAAACACAAATGTGAATTGTGCAAAAAAATATTACTAGAGAAAAATGTTATGGGATTTTTAGGTTAGAGTGCTATAACTACATATCAATAAAAAAAACATTGGTTTGAATCCAAACCACGACACCACCTGCACAGAGTTTTTATCAGGAACTGGCCGAAATTCAATCGGTGAATGGCCATCTTTAGCTTCACTGCCCTGGAATTAATATATGGGCAGCACAGCTGCTAAGTGTTTAGCGCTTCTGTCTAGCAGCACTAGGTTTGTCCGTTCAAATCACAACCTCAGTAATATCTATGAGTTACAATGTTTTACCTGTGGCTGTGTGGGTTTCCTCTGGATTTTCTGGTTTCCTTCCACACTACATGCTGGTAGGGTTATTGACTCCTACATAAATTGGCCCTAGTATGTGTATGTATTAATGTGAGCTCCTTGAGGCCAGGGACTGATGTGAATGCACAATAAGATATACATGCACTGCCCACTTTATTAGGTACACCTTGCTAGTACCGGGGTGGTCCTTCTTTTATCTTTATCAGAATTGCCTTAATTCTTCGTGGCATAGATTCAACAAGGTGTTTTGGTCCATATTGACATGATACCATCACGCAGTTGCTGCAGATTTGTCGGCTGCACATCCATGGTGCGAATCTTCCACCACATCCCAAAGGTGCTCTACTGGATTGAGATCTGGTGACTGTGGAGGCCATTGGTGTACAGTGACCTCATTGTCATGTTCAAGAAACCAGTGGTGAGATGATTTGGGCTTTGTCACATGGTGCATTATCCTGCTGGAAGGAGCCATCAGAAGATGGGTACACTGTAGTCATAAAGGGATAGACATGGTCAGTAACAATACTCAGGTAGGCCGTGGTGCTTAAACAATGCTCAATTGGTACTAAGGTGCCCAAAGTGTAGCAGGAAAATATCCCCCACATCATTACACCACCACCAGCCTGAACTGTTGATACAAGGCAGGATGGATTGATGCTTTCATGTTGTTTACGCCAAATTCTGACCCTACCATCTGAATGTCGCAGCTGAAATCAAGACTCATCAGACCAGGCAACGTTTTTTCCAATCTTCTATTGCCCAATTTTGGTGAGCCTGTATGAATTGTAGCCTCAGTTTCCTGTTCTTGGCTTACAGGAGTGGCACCGGTGTGGTCTTCTGCTGCTGTAGCCCATTTACTTTGAGGTTCAATGTGTTGTGCGTTCAGAGATGGTATTCTGCATACCTTGGTTGTAACGAGTGGTTATTTAAGTTACTGTTGCTTTTCTATAATCTCAAACCAGCCTGCCCATTCTCCTCTGACATCAACAAGGCATTTTTGTCCACAAAACTGCCTCTCGCTGAATATTTTCTCTTTTTCGGACCATTCTCTGTAAACCCTGGAGATGGTTGTGTGTGAAAATACCAGTAGATCAGTCGTTTTTGAAATACTCAGACCAGCCTATCTGGCACCAACAACCATTCTGATGCTTGGTTTGAATTTCAGGACGTCTAGATGCCTAAATGCGTTGAGTTGCTGCCATGTGATTGGCTGATTAGCAATTTGTGTTACCAAGCAATTTAAGAGGTGTACCTTATAAAGTGGCTGGTGAGTGTGTGTGTGTATGTGTATATATATATATTGTAAAGGATCAGCATCAAATGTAAAGCTTGAAGGACTCCGCCACTCGCTGGTTCTTCTTTTTTAAGGGCTTTGTTTGCCCATTTTTATTAAAAGAAAGTTCCATAAACACAGATAAGTTTCCCTCGCAGGGGTTTCAGCATTCCTTTCCGTCCACAACAAAAAAAATGACAGTTAGCCTAGCTGGCTCTCAATGGCAGCACTCTGCTCTGGCCTTACCCTCCAGGCCCTTGTCTGTCTCCTACAGACTTTTCCAGCAAACACCTTGGTTCACCCAGCTTACAGCCTCTTGCTGTACTGGTCCTCAGACTTGGGTCTCTGGCTTTGTTTAGTGCACACCTGCACTCTCTGGACTCCTAGAGACCTCCTGTCTCTCTGGGGTGGAGTCCAGAACCATGGTCCTGACTCTACTATCAGGCCAACACACACCTGAACAATCAGTGTGCTGGTGAGTCTCAAAGTACTGTGTAAATCGATGGTGCTATATAAGTACCTGTGATAATAATTTTTATTTCCACTTATCATAAAATTAGGGCTGTTACTCATTAAATTTTTTGTGTTCGATTAATCGATTTTTTTTAACATCGATTAATCGACTAATTTTGATTAATTATAACGCACATACAGATCCAACTACTTTTAGCTGATCTCCTTGCATTGCAACTCTGCATTAGTCAGTGGTAAATGTGGTATAGACTATATACAATCACACGACACTAGTTAATTTCCACAATCCATGACTTAACTTCACAGTTCACACAAATCCGTTTTAAATTCAAACTGTAGCACTGACGTAAGTAATTTTTTTTTCCACAGTAGCGTGACAATCCCTCCACCTCCGGTCTAACTAATCACTCTCACCTTATGGCATGGACCCCTTTCCAAAAAAGTGGTCATGCAAGCGGGTATCAAAAGGGTTAACATGGACCATAAACTTCTCTCTCACGTCTCCTTAGATCTCAGCAAGGACGCCAGGTTATGGGTAGAAAGAAAAGATCTAAGTGCTCACCGCTTAAGTATAAGATTACATTTTTGTGTTCAAACATAAACTACTCACATAAAGATGATAAAAAACACAGCATGTAAAGCCGACGATCATGTTAGTTCAGTAGGGCAGCAACGAGTGACGTCATGCGTAGCTCCTCCCCCGTACACGTTATGTTTAATCAGAACTTCAATATCACCTGACTCCTCCCCCTTCCCTTCGTTAGCAGACGGAGGGACTTGGGGACGCGGGGAGGAGTAGGGTGACGTCACCGTATTTCCGACGGAACTCCCTGAAGACCCGGATGCCGGCGGAGAGGTGAGTACCGATCAAAAGAATTTTGATCGATCAAAAAAAATTAACGATTAATCGAGGAATTAACCTTTAATTTCCACAGCCCTACATAAAATGCATTGTTACCACAAATGCTATATTGTGGCTGGTGCACAACTTCATTACATAATACTGTATTCAAGAACCTCCCAATAGATCCCTCCTATGGCATTACTGAATTGAAGTTCTGGATATAATAGTTCCATGTGTTTCATGCTGATCCACCAGCCTAACTACTTCCCAAGTCATTGACCCAAAAAAGGGTGCAGAGTACTGTAAATGTTACATTAATTCTTATGGAAAGGCCATCTACTGCCCAAAACAACGTTGGCATTGGCAGTGGATAGACTTTAGATCTAATTCTATTAAAGTCTACAGAGGATCACTGCACAGATGTCCTTTAAACCTAAGATTGCTTTTTGTACAACTATTTTTCTTTTAAACTAGAGTTTGGAAATAAACAATACAATCATTTTGAGATGGCAGGAGAAGTATAATGCAATATTAAATTAAATTGAATTGAATTATGGGAAAAAAAATATTGTACATTTGCACAGTACAAATATGTTACCATTACCATACTTGTACCATACCATACCATACTTGTATTGAGCAATGTCTTCACCTAACATCCAGTGCTGAAAATGCTGAAAAAGTGGAAAATGATAAGATATCACCAGCACTTCATTGCAAACATATACGCTCCTTTATTGGTGCAATGCCATTGTGACGTGGCGACCGCTCCATTAGGGGCGCAGGGGCGCCGCTCTTCTAATCCATACGCCAGCCTCTAATCTACATGCAGGGTGCCAGACGCATGGATTTCAATGTTTTTTTTTTTAAACACGTGATTAGAGACAGAGGCTCTAATTGGCTTCAAAAAAGTGTGGGCTTGGGGCACAGAGCAATGCGCCCTGAGCCCACCCAATTGTGTGACAATAGCAAATTATTATTCGCTATGGTCTTCCTGCTTCTCCTTCCGGCCAATCAGGAAGCGGGTCTTAAAACCTGATTGGCCGAGAAGACGAAGGGGGAAGCCGCCAAAGCTGCCTGCGACCTGGATGGGGTAAGTGCGGGCGGATGGGCAAGGAACGGGGAGGGGGTTTGTTCACCGATCGACTGAGCGATGGGGGGGGGGGGGGTTTGACCGACCAATTTGTACTCCTCAATCAGATCTGACTAAAAAGCTTTTTAGTGATATATTTAAAAGAGAAGTTCTGGAATGCAAAAAAACTAACTTTTAACTAGATGGATGCAGCATCGGTCTGATGCTGCATCTGTCCCCCGCTGCTTTTAAGATCGAGAACGGAGTGATCAAAGACCACTGTTTGCTCAGTTCTCGGGCTTCAGAGAGCAGAGAGCCGGTGACTGTTATGCCCTGTACACACGGTCGGACATTCCGACGACAAAATCCATCTGATTTTTTCCGACGGATTTTGGGCCAAACTTGTCACGCATACACACGGTCGCACAAAGTTGAAAATCCGATCGTTCTGAACGAGGTGACGTACAACACGTACGTTGGGACTATAAACGTGGCAGTAGCCAATAGATTTGGTCTCTTAATTTATTCTGAGCATGCGTGGCACTTTGTCCGTCGGAATTTAAACGATCAGATTTTGTTGTCAGAAAATTTTAGATCCTGCTCTCAAACGTTGTGTGTCGGAAATTCCGAAGGAAAAAGTCAGATGGAGCCCACATACAATTGGATTTTCCGACAACACGATCCGATCGCACATTTTACGTTGGGAATTCCAACCGTGTGTACAGGGCATTAGTCACCGGCTCTCTGATCTGCCCCTCCGGCGCTCACTGGAGCACAGGGCTGTGGAGGGGCTCAGCCTCTCAGCAGCTCAAGGAGAGGCTGAGCCAGCTGCTGGTCCAGGCATCTGGGTGAATCCCATCTTTAGTCTGGATTTCTGCAGAGCCTGGACCAGCACAGTGACGTCAGCTGACAGCAGACTTTAACCCGATGTCGGCTGAAAATGGGTCACAGGAGTACAGAACAAAGTGCGCTCCTGTGATCCATAGGCGAAGTACGGCCAAATGAGCTTTGGCCCTACTTCTCCTTCAACAGACACAAATAAGAGAAGTTCCTCATTAGAGTTATACATACACTGTACATAGTATATTTTTTTTTATAAAGAACCCTTAAAGAGAAGCAGACAAAAATTGGAAAGAAGGAAATGGGGGTTTGGTTGAAGAAGCCCCCCCCCCCCCAAAAAAAAAACTGAAGCACATTTTATGGCCTACTCCCCTTAACCATAATTTTAGTTTTTTGTTTATTTTATTTTTTTTTCAGAACATGGCAGACTATACCTGATTGATTGTTACAAGTTCTCATAGCATAGTTTAAAAATAAACTGCAATTTATGTGTCCTGCCATCATGTGGACAGAGAGTGACGTGGGACCCAGCAGTAGGTTACTAGGACGTGGTACCATGGGTCATATTTACTGTCGATTTTCTTGTAATTATTATTTTCCATTGATTTCTTTGTTGTATTTTTACCATTGTGCGAACTCTATGACAGTAATTATTAACAATAACTTCCTTATAACATTATACTGTGTGGGAACTTGTTGATATCTATGCCCCTGGATTCTAGATGGAAATTAAAGAGAAACTCTAAAATATGTAGATGGAGGAAACGGTCTGCACGGTCTGAATCTTTCAAGCACTATTATATCCTGCAATGCGAGAAGCACTTTACTATTGGAACTTTATGGTTGGGGCAATGGAATTATTACAATTATTATTAAACTTTGTGAAGTCCATCTTTAAGGTTGGCCGTAGCTTTACAGAGTTCTACTCAAGAATAACCGGTTGGCTATTGTCAAACATGCCTGTACTCAACACTATGGGGTTGATTTACTAAAACTGGAGAAAATCTGGTGCAGCTCTGCAAAGAAACCGCTTAATTTTTTTTGCAAAGCTTAAAGTGGTTGTAAATCCCCAATGCAGAAGTTGTACCTATAGGTAAGCCTATAATAAGACTTGCCTATGGGTACAGTAAATATCTCCTAAACATGCACTGTTTAGGAGATATTTACCTTGTAGTGCGCCAATGATATCATAAGTGCATGCGCTGTGAAGAAACGGCCCTCTGTACCGTTTCTTCACTAGCAAGTGCCTTGACTGTAGGGGCGAAGATGGATGCGGCCATCAGTGGGGACATTGCGGGCTTTGTTTGCAAGTAAGTGACACATAATGTGCTAGTATGCAATACATACTACGGTAGCACATTATGCTTTTACTTTGCAGGGAACTAAAAAGGAAGTAAAACCCATCAGGGTATTGTTGGAGAACTGGTCAGAGCACTGAAACTGCAGTTCAATTTTTGCATTTAGATCAGTAAAAAAAAACAAAAAAAAAAAACACCCGTATGTCTAAAAACGCTAAGTTTTTAGGCAGCAGTGTGCAAAAACAAAAAAAAAGGCTAGGCTTTGAGGACTACTTGGACATAAGGATGAGCTCAGGCGTGTTCGAATGGTCATTATCCACCATCACTTTTCTATATTTTGATGTTTCTCTTTAACAGCATTCGAACACGCCTGAGCTCATCCTTACTTGGACATTATCCACCATCACTTTTCAGCAGTAGGGGGAGATAAAGGGAAGACACTGGGCTACATGGATTACTGTCTATGTTAGGTGACAAATTTAATGTGAATAGTTCTTAGTAGAAATTAATTAAGGAATAGATATATTGACAACACATTATTACCCTTCAGGATCCTCGGCACTTACAGTATTTTGCTGATGTGAATGAATCCAATGCCTACTGCCTGACGCAAGGCAAGAAGCTCTACAGCGCTCCCACTGAGTTTGGCTTCTGTTTAAAGGTACGTTCAATATAAATTGCCCACAAAGCATTTCTCTTTTTCGAGTGCATTTGCTCTTTTTAAACATCACTCTTTATCTTCTGCTTGGTTATGAAGCAAAGTGAAAATGACTGGCTACTGGTCAACCTCTGCCCGCTGGTTTGGCTCCGACACTGACTGGTCTAGCTGTTCTCTTATCACTTTGGTGAGATCTTCTGGTCTCTAACCACTCACTTATAGAATCTTGGCATGTAAACCCTGGAGGAATTTGAGTATGAAAGAAATAGTACCAGTTTCCCTGGACAGCAGCTTGTTCTATAGGCCAAGACTGCGAGATAGATTGGGACATTAGATAAGACCAGTTCTCCAAGCCAGCATTCCATACTCACAGTGGAAATTAGGGACCTGAAATAACGAGATCACTGAAAGTGAGGAAACAAGTTTATACAGGAGAAAGCAGTGTAAGGAAATACAAGCCATCTACTGGGCTGCATGTCCTCCATGTGTACAGCTAACCATGTGGTGGGGGGGAGGATGTGCACTCTTTAACCCATTGCTGCCCAGACTTAGGATGGTTCCATAGACCTACCAGGGTACTCTGGACATGAGACTCTCCCCAGGGTACCCTTGCAACATGCCAATACTGCACACCTTGGGATGCTTCTAGCCTGGCCTAATCGGCACCCTCCAAGTAGTCTGTTCCATACCTGCTTCAGGTCTTATGGCAATGGACCCAATAGCAGCCTCACCCAGCACTTTCCATTTCCAGAGAACATTCACATTTTGAGGCTAGGAGAAGGAAGAGTCCAAACAATGAAAGCCTTTTAACTGTTTACTGATTGGAGTCAATATACATTCACATTGTTTCAGTCATCCCAAAAGTGAGGGCACATTTCTAAGGCTGCACACAATAAAGATAGCATAAGTGATAGGCGAGCTGAGTTATACCTTTTGAGGGGGATTTGTAGTCCCAATAGTTCTGAAACTTTCCTTCTCTTACAGATTATTTAAACACTCCCCATGATGACCCTAGGCTGCTGCCAAGATTATATAAATCTGAGCCTTACTTCCCAAGATGCTCCACACTAGCATTGGCAGAGCTGTCACTTCCACTGCTAATCTGAAGGCCTCTGGCAACTATCCAGCAGACTACATCGCCTACTCATTACAGGGGGTCCCTCAACCTACTCTGACAGCTAACTCTGACAACACCTTGTGGCCAAACCAAGGAATGCACTGGGCACTCCCATGCCCCTACAGCAGAATGGCCCAAAGCTTTCTATGGGCCCCAGGTGCATTGTCACTGCTCGGTCACCTAGGTAGGAATATTGTGATGCCAGTTGCACCGCAGTTTGAACTAATAAAATAGTGGCAAATTTATAAACCCGCCAATGCACTTGCAAATACTGGCCTTCTACTTGCATAATCTTATGTGACCTGTTTCCCTCTGCCTAAATGATCCTTATTGCTAGGCAAAAGTTACTCCCTACTGCATCATTGTATGTCAAGCAAAACAACTCCTGTAACTAGGCCTCCATATACAAGTTCTTCTTTTATGACTAATAAATGTTGCTGCCTCTTTTCCAGCCATACAAGATGCGAAGTGGCACAAAAGGGCTGAAAATCTTGTGCAGTGAGGACGAGCAATCTCGCACCTGTTGGCTTACTGCTATTCGACTGTTTAAGGTAAGCTGTAACGAAGCATGGGGTCAGCTGAAATGGCATGGGGTCCCCCCAAAATCCATACCAGACCCTTATCCGAGCATACCACCCGGCAGGTCAGGAAAGGGAGGGAACGAGTGAGTGCCCCCCTCTTCTGAACCATACCAGGCCACATGTCCTCAACATGGGGGGAATGGGTGCTTTGGGGCAAAGCCCCCCCACCCAAAAGCACCTTGACCCCATGTTGATGAGGACAGGAGGCCTCTTCCCGGCAACCCTAGCCAGTGGTTGTCGGGGTCTGCAGGCGAGGGGCGTATCGGAATCTGGAAGCCCCCTTTAACAAGGGGACTACCATATCCCGGCCCCCCATCCTATGTGAATGGGTATCGGGTACATCATACCCCTACCCATTCACCAAAAAAGCAGTGAAAACTAAAAAAAAGGACAAGAGACAGTTTTTGACAAGGTGGGGCCATCCAATGATTGTGATGTCATTGGATGGCCACGCCCCATGCCTACAACAGAGGAACACATGAAAGAAAAGTAGCTGCGCTAATACGTGAAGATTTTGATGAATAAACAAAATTGTGGTAGCAAATTGTGATTAGAACTTTGCTGCAGCTGTCACTAATGTGCTCCCACAAATGACAATATGAAAATGAAAGTGTGACAGCGCTGCAATGATGCAATAAATAATATACCAAAGATGTGATAATGCAATATTTAAAAATAAAGTGATGCAGTATATGATAATAAAAGTCCAATAATCAATAATGGGAAATGGTTACAGGGACTGATGTTAATGTACAATATATATATAAATCTCTGCATACATGTATGGTGCTATATACTGTAAGTTCCTGTAATAATAATATAGTCAGAGTCAGAGAGTGGTAGCTACAGTTGGTGGTTTGTAGCTGCTTCTCCTGCAAGTAGAAGCAGCCATAGCAGATTATTTTTTTGTGGAAATAACGAATTCTAAACAGTGATAAACTATAACTTATTTCAGCCAATGACCTTGAAGCTTTTATTCATTTAAAATCAGTACAGCCGCATACATTGATTGGTTGCATAGATTACTTCATATTGAACATTATGCTTTACAGTCATTACGTTAGCATTTATAAATTTTTGTTCTCTTTGTTTAGTACGGGGCTCAACTTTACAAGAATTACCAGATTTGCAGGCGTGGTCCTCAACCTTGGACAGATCTCAAAAAACAGGTAATATGGTAGGATTTTTAATTTTTTTTTAAGAATTGACTGATCTCAGTGTCTGCATGTACAATTGTTTTGCTTTGGTCTATTAAAGGTTCTTGTGGTACAAACAAAGGAAGCTTAGACCTCTGTAGTATATTAATACTTTAAAGTGGTGTTGCCACCAAAAAAAGAAAAAAAAAATTATTGGAAAAAACATTTTTTTTACTCACCTCTAAATGCCTGTTGCTAGGGGGTCCCTCGAAGTCTGCCACCTTCATTGGCCGGGTACTGACATAATTTCCCCTCGACCCTGCACAGTCTTCTGGGACCTGTCACGTGTTCCAGATGACTGAACGTCGTATCAGGGCGCACGACGCCACTTGCGCATGCGCAGTGGGTGCCCGGCTGTAAAGCTACACCCGGGTGCCCACAGTAAGAATGCCAGCACCGCGAGCGGAGCGGGGAACGAGGGGGGGCTTCATTCCCCCGCATCGCTGGACCCTGGGACAGGTAAGTGTCCGACTATTAAAAGTCAGCAGCGGCAGTATTTGTAGCTGCTGACTTTTAAAAAAAAATGTTTTAGTGGACACTCTTCTTTAACTAAACAGAAAAGCTGCACGTACAACTGGGAGGATACACAATTCATAGTACAAAATATTACAAAATATGCCTACAACATGCACAAGCCAACTATCCCTTCTAGCAAAATCAGCATGTACAATAGGTATGCAAGATGTAAACAGTTACTCAACTTCCATTATGAAATAATCTCCTTCAACACCAAACATCTTCCTCTGAAGTTTTCCAGCACACGTCTTGCCTCTTTGTCTTCCAAAACAAATCTGTTCTTTGTCTGACCACATGTCTGTTCAAAGTCCTTCCTCCCCCTAACTTCCTCTTACATCATATCCAGGGCCATCTTATTGAGCGGGCACCCCTGGGCACTGCCCGGGGGCCCCAGGAAAACATGGGGCCTCATCAGGGCCGGTTCTCCTGCAATAAATGATCTTGCGGGATGCGGCACTGTGGAGATTCGCTGGAAGGAAGGAATGTGTCTGCAGTCTGGTCTCTAGATACTGGCACTACATGGACAATGGACTGCAGGCAGCTGGGCTTGGGAGTCGGGCTGAGCAGGCACCAGTTCTACTTCTGCCTTCCAGCTGGACCGTCAGTGTCACCTGTCTGGTAGGAATTTACCTTAACCGCTTGCCACCCACAGGCTGTAGTTTTATTGAGGGTAGGCGGCATGAAAAACTTTTGTGCCATCTTTATTTGTATAGTATAGCACAGAGGTGTAACTAGAACCCAGTGCAAGAAGCCATGAAGGGCTCCCCTGACCCCCAGGCTTCCAGTTCTGGAAGGGCATCCATGGACATTCTTCCAGAACCCTGTTTCCCGCGTGCCCCCTGGAGCACACATCCAGCACTCTCTGTGACTGCTGTGTCCTTTGGACACAGTTGATCTCAGTAAAGGACTAATCATAGTGGCCCTTTTCCATGTGATCAACTGATCAGATGTAAACAGAATTGCCAGTTATTTCCCTTCCTCACACTTTGTCTGTGTGAGGAAAGGAGAGCCATTAACTTGCAAGGCTGTCTGTACATTGTTTACACTGCCCTGATTATCAGTGCAGCCCCATCACTGCCTCCTATCAGTGCTCATCAATGCCGCCTATCAGTGCTCATCAATGCGCTTATCAGTGCTCATTAATGCGATCATCAATGCCGCCTATCAGTGCCACATATCAATGCTCATCAGTGCCACCTATCAATGCTCATCAGTGCTGCCTATCAGTGACGCCTATCAGTACTCATCAATGCAGCATATCAGTGCCCATCAGTGCAGCCCATCAATGCCTCCTCAGCGGGATTCTGAGCTAAGGGCATCTCTCTCATACAGCGCAGAGCCTGTACCGTGGGACGTATGAAGCTAAGCATCTGAATTTTAATCATTCACACTTACAGTGGTGCACAGAGGATGAGAGGGACGGGAGGAGAAGGAGCAGATCGGCTTTCTCCTTTCCCGTCTATGTGAGGGTAGAGGGGGAACTGTCAGTGCAGGTTCTAGGCTGTATGAGAGAGACGCCCAGCAGAGGCGGAACATCAGAGCCCAGTTGCAAATGCACCTTTGTGACCCGGGTAGTCCTGCCACTGGTATAACAACATATTGTGTACAGTATAGGGTGACATTTTTGTTCTTCAAAACTTTTTTTGTTTGGATAGTTGTGTTGATTAGTGTTTGATTTATGGCATGTTTTCTTATTGTTTTAAAATCTATTTTATTGAAAGTACTAGGAAATATAAGCTCAAATCTATCTATTTATACTGTTATTCTTGAGAGTAGGTATGTAAATTGTGGAAGGTATGTAGGGGCCCCAGTGCATTACTTTGCCCAGGGGTCCATGATGCTATTAAGATGGCTCTGATCATAGCCTGTAAAGAGCTTGCTCTGCTTAGTTCATAAAACTAGTCTGACTGGTTCATTTGCATATCAGTAGGGGGAGCCTTAGTGTAGCGGCCATAACCCTCAGAGGGGTGGCCTTGACCTTTTGGGCTTATCGGTTACCTCTGCTTGACTTGTTCTTCCAGAGGCTAGGGGTTCCCATAGTTAGTACCCAATGACTTTGGACGCTGACACCATAAAAGTCCTTTAGCAAGGTATTTATTTGCAGGGCTAACATCCAACAAACACAGTCTCATGGGAACAGAGGGCGAAGAAACTCAGGCACCTTGAACTGCTGACTATTAGGAAGTCTCTAATGCAAATCCAGAGATTAGCCACTCGCAGCTGGGCGCTTCAAAGCTGAACGAATCTCTAGCCAGAGATTATGGCGGTCAGCACTTGAATTCGGAATTTGCAAAGTCTCTGACCTTGAATGTAGTTGCAACTGATAGTGAACAGGAACCTCTCCTTAGTACCTGGAACATTCTCGGTTTCCTTGGCAGTACTGGGAAAGTGTGGATCCTTTAGTGTCCTTGACAACCCAGCAACCAGGCACTTCTTGGAAGGCCAGCTTGTTGGCCCTCCTCCGAAGAGTCCTCCCCGGCCGCTTACACGAGCTGCGGTGTCCCTCCAAGTTGAGAGTGCACCCGGACGCCTTGAATCCTCCCTCAGTCACTGCGCCTCGGACCAGCTGGTTCCGAGACTCGGGAACGGATGGATCCTCACCCCAGACCAAGCGGGTCTAATAGGGTTATTCAACCGGAACATGCTGCGGGCGGCACACACTCCCGGGACCCCTCGCGGGGCTACCCTGGTCCAGACTCGGGAACAGGCAGCTAATGCCGAACGAACCCCGAACACGTGACTTCAACATCTTAAGTACCCTTCCCCAGACTCCTCAGCGGGGCCAGACGCACCCACTGATTGGCTCCGGGGAAGGCTGATACCCAAAACGTCCAACCAGGCCTGGTTCTAGGCCTGTCATGTGCACCTAACTGTACACATGACCAGGCAGAACCCTAACACAGCCCAGCCAAACTGATGCCAAAGTTAAAAACCTGCTCAATTAACCCTCAGAACCCCCTTTCCTGTTCTGAGGGAAAAACTAAATTTGTACATAGCGGACACCTTGCAAAGGTGTCGCCGCTACATTAGCTTCTTCAATTAGCACATGGTCTTAAAGTATAACAATTAACAAATAAATATGCTATAAAATCACCTAAATATCTATAGTAACAACATTATAGTGGAATTCCAAGCTATACCTAATTAAAAAAAAATGCTTCCCCCCCAGCACCTATGCTGGCTCCCTTGTGTCAGCCAACAGTGGCTGCAGGGGAGAAGATGGAGCACTGACAACAGATTGGCCATAGGAACCCAATCATTGTTGAGTGCTCTCTCCTCTCCCCTGCAGCCACCATGGCCTGACACAGGGGATCATGGGACCAGACTGGAGTAGGGTATATCAGGTGATGTCTAATAGCCTATTCAAATAGCCCTGTACTGTAATAAAGTCCTCTATGGGTTAATACCTTCATCAGGACTGTGCAGGGAATAAAGTGAACTATCTATATAGGAGAACAATTTAATTATAGGTCTTTTGTGCTGGAATTGTTGTCCTTTTCAGCAGGTGACACAATTTTGCCAGAAGATAACATATAATGTAGCTTTTGTGTAAGAGTGTGCAACTCCTTTAACCACTTCAGCCCCGGACCATTTGGCAGCCAAAGGACCAGAGGTCTTTTTTCAATTTCGCACTGCACTACTTTAACTGGTAATTGCGCGGTCATGCAATTTTGTAACCAAACGAAATTTGCGTCCTTTTCTTCCCACAAATAGAGCTTTCTTTTGATGGTATTTGATTGCCTCTGTGATTTTTATTTTTTTGCGATATAAACGGAAAAAGAGCGAAAATTTTGAAAAAAAAAGAGATTTTCTACTTTTTGTTATAAAAAAAATCTAATAAACTCAATTTTAGTCAAACATTTGGGCCAAAATGTATTCAGCCACATGTCTTTAGTAAAAAAAATGCCAATAAGCGTATATTTATTGGTTTGCGCAAAAGTTATAGCGTCTACAAACTAGAGTACATTTTCTGGAATTTACACCGCTTTTAATTTATGACTGCCTATTTCATTTCTTGAGGTGCTAAAATGGCAGAGAAGTACAAAACCCCCCCAAATGACCCCATTTTGGAAAGTAGACACCCCAAGCTATTTGCTGAGAGGCATGTTGAGCCCATTGAATATTTTTTTTTTTAGTCCCAAGTGATTGAATAAAGACAAAAATAAAAAAGATTTTTTTTTTTTTCAAAAAGTTGTCACTAAATGATATATTGCTCACACATGCCATAGTTATATGTGGAATTGCACCCCAAAATACATTTTGCTGCTTCTCCTGAGTATGGGGATACCACATGTGTGGGACTTTTTGGGAGCCTAGCCGCGTACGGGGCCCCGAAACCCAAGCACCGCCTTCAGGATTTCTAAGGGTGCAAATTTTTGATTTCACTCCTCACTACCTATCACAGTTTCGAAGGCCATAAAATGCCAAAATAGCACAAAACCCCCCCAAATGACCCCATTTTGGAAAGTAGACACCCCAAGCTATTTGTTGAGAGGCATGGTGAGTATTTTACAGCTCTCATTTGTTTTTGAAAATGAAGAAAGTAAAGAAAAAAAAAAATTTTTTTTTTTCTTTTTTCAATTTTCAAAACTTTGTGACAAAAAGCGACATCTGCAAAATACTCACAATACCTCTCAGCAAATAGCTTGGGGTGTCTACTTTCCAAAATGGGGTCATTTTGGGGGGTTTTATGCCATCTGGGCATTCCATGGCCTCCGAAACTGTGATTGGCAGTGAGAAGTGAAATAAAAAAATTACACCCTTAGAAAGCCTGAAGGCGGTGATTGGTTTTTGGGGTTCCGTACGCAGCTAGGCTCCCAAAAGTCCCACACATGTGGTATCCCCGTACTCAGGAGAAGCAACAGAATGTATTTTGGGGTGTATTTCTACATATGCCCATGACATGTTTGAGCAATATATCATTTAGTGACAACTTTTTGTAAAAAAAATATATATATTTTTTTTTTTCATTATTCAATCTCTTGGGACAAAAAAAAAAATATTTAATGGGCTCAACATTGCTCTCATCAAATAGCTTGGGTGTCTACTTTCCAAAATGGGGTCATTTGGGGGGGTTTGAACTGTCCTGGCATTTTATGCACAACATTTAGAAGCCTATGTCACACGTCACCCACTCTTCTAACCACTTGTAGACAAAGCCCTTTCTGACACTTTTTGTTTACATGAAAACATATTTTTTTTTTGCAAGAAAATTACGTTGAACCCCCAAACACTATATATAATGTTAAAGCAAAGGCCCTACAGATTAAAATGGTGGGTGTTGCATTTTTTTTTTCCACACAGTATTTGCGCAGCGATTTTTCAAACGCATTTTTTGTGGAAAAAATACACTTTTTTTTATTTTAATGCACTAAAACACACTATATTGCTCAAATTTTTGATGAAATAAAAAATATGATCTTAGGCCGAGTACATGGATACCAAACACGACATGCTTTAAAATTGCGCACAAACACGCAGTGGCGATAAACTACATACATTTTTAAAAGCCTTTAAAAAGCCTTTACATGATACCACATTAGATTCACGGAGGAGGTTCTACTGCTAAAATTACTGCCCTCGATCTGACCTTCGCGGTGATACCTCACATGCATGGTGCAATTGCTGTTTACATATGACGCCAGACCAATGCTTGTGTACGCCTTTGCGCAAGAGAAGGGGGGGGCAGGGGTGCTTTTTTTTTTTTTTTTGGTTTTTTTTTTATTTATTTAGCTTTTTTATTTTATTTTTAAACTGTTCCTTCCATTTTTTTTCTTTGTTATGATTTTTTATTGTTATCTCAGGGAATGTAAATATCCCCTATGATAGCAATAGGCAGTGACAGGTACTCTTTTTTTGAAAAAATTGGGGTCTATTAGACCCTAGATCTTTCCTCTGCCCTCAAAGCATCTGACCACACCAAGATTGGTGTGATAAAATGCTTTCCCAATTTCCCAATGGCGCGGTTTATATCCGGGAGGGGGGACATTCCCTCCCACTGCTTGTAAAAGCAGTCTAGAGGCTAATTACCCGCTAGAATTGCTTTTACATGAAAGCCGATCACTGGCTGAAAAGAATGATACCAAGATGATACCTAAACCTGCAGGCATCATTCTGGTATAACCATTCAAAGTCCAGCAACATACTGGACATATATTGTAATCTTTTTTTTTTCATGCAGCCTCTTGGCTGAACGAAAAAAAGAGATTGATTGGTGGGTATGCCCACCATTAGAATACCTCCCTTCATCCACCCACTTCTAATGATGGGCATACATGCACCATTTATATATGCCGATGCATGGGGGCATCCTCCCGCAAAAGTTATGCCGTGTACACACGGTCGGAATTTCGACCGTATGTACGTGGCATTAGGAGCCAATCGCTCCTCCCCCCCCTGCTGCCCCCATGCTTCGGCATATATGCTCTTTTTTTTAACTTTGGTGGTGAAATCACCTCCTACAGTGTTGGAGTCGCGTCTTTATGTATCGTGGGAGCAAACGCTGTTGCTGTCAAGATAAATAAATCCGCGTTGCAACTGAATGGCGCACCTGAAAACAAAAAAATGCTTAACACTAAAACACAGTAAACAAAATTACATACCTGAAAAGCAAGCATGATAAAACATGATAAAACATAATAAAACATTGCAGAATAGAATGGAGTAAAAAAAGAGCAACAATAGAGAGAGAATAGAGTGAGAGAGAGAACAATAAAACGACAACTATTTTATTTTTTTTTATTTTTTTGAGATTCACAGGTAAAAAAGCTCCTGACTGAAGCGACTGAATCAAAACGCTA
Organism: Lithobates sylvaticus; assembly: GCA_028564925.1. Classification (NCBI taxonomy): domain Eukaryota; kingdom Metazoa; phylum Chordata; class Amphibia; order Anura; family Ranidae; genus Lithobates; species Lithobates sylvaticus. Next base: position 56,383,250 of record CM053037.1, read on the forward strand.
CCACAAAAAAACTGTTAGCGATCGCAGGGATCAGGCCTGACTCTGCGAACGCTGCAGTTATGTGTGCTTAGTGTTTTGTAAGTGACAGTGATCGATCGATACTGCACTTGGGTGGGCTGGGCTGGGCGGAGGGGGGGGGGGAAAACGCAGGTGCTAGCAGGTATCTGGGCTGATGCCGCTAACAATGCGTTTTTTTTTTTTGGAACCCTAAACTGCTGGGACGCTAGTATAGATCTGATCAGATCAGATATTGATCTGTTCAGATACTGTGCCACTAAGGGAGGTGTATGCTTTGTGCGTGGGTGTTTGCGGTACTGGCACTAACCTGGGCGACGCAGACCTTATTTGACCCTAAAACCTAATTGATATCACCCGCCGGGCGATCAGGGGGTTAAACCGTTATTGGGTAATAAATGGCGGGTGCCCTGACAGTATAAAAAACAAGCTAACTAACCAGCGTCACCCGTAACAGTAATACAAAAAAAAACTGGTTACCTATCGACACTAATGCAGCGATCAGAAAAACGATCGCTTAGTGACACTGGCAAAAGGGGGTGAAAGGGTTAACTAGGGGCAATCAGGGGGTTAAACCTTTTATTAGGTAATATATGGGGGTACCTGACGCTATATAAAAACCTGACGGGGAACCTAAATAACGAAATAACTAACTGGCTAACCAGCGTCACCAGTGACAGTTATACAGTGATCACTGGTGAAAGGGTTAACTCTAGGGGCAATCAGGGGGGTTAAAACCTTTATTTAGGTTGTAATATGGGGGTACCTGACCTATAAACCTATTTATGAACCTATATAAACATGGCGGTTACCTAAAAAAAAAAAATGGTTACCTAGCGACACTAATGCAGCGATCAGAAAAACGATCGCTTAGTGACACTGGCAAAAGGGGGTGAAAGGGTTAACTAGGGGCAATCAGGGGGTTAAAACCTTTATTAGGTAATATATGGGGTACCTGACGCTATATAAAAACCTGACGGGGAACCTAAATAACGAAATAACTAACTGGCTAACCAGCGTCACCAGTGACAGTTATACAGTGATCACTGGTGAAAGGGTTAACTCTAGGGGCAATCAAGGGGTTAAAACCTTGATTTAGGTTGTAATATGGGGGTACCTGACCTAAGAACCTATATAAACATGGCGGTTACCTAAAAAAAAAAAATGGTTACCTAGCGACAGCAGTGACACTAATACAGCGATGAGAAAAACGATCGCTTAGTGACACTGGCAAAAGGGGGTAAAGGGTTACCTGGGGGGCAATCAAGGGGTTAAACCTTTATTAGGGGGGGGGTAGGGGGCTACCTTGGACCTAAAACTAACTGCCCTGACAGTTATTACAGTCACACTGACACTAAATGCAGTGATCAGTAAAAAAATGATCACTGCAATTAGTGACACTGTGACTGGGGGGGGAGGGGGTGATCTGGGGGTGATCAGGGGGTGACAGGGGGGTGGAATATGTGCCTAACTGTACTGGTGTCAGTGTAGTGTTGTGCACTAACCTTAACATGTTCGCCGCTCGGTGTCTCCGGTCACATAGACCGGCGCACCGAGCGTGACATCACTTCCGCCTTCCTGTCTATACAATAGACAGGAAGGGGAAGTTTCTCATTGGCCAGGAGCGATCGCGAGGGGGTGGCCAGAAACCACTGGCCGTCCCCTCGTCCCGGATCGCTCCTGAAGCGATCCCGACCGTCCCCGCCGGCGGAGGGGGGTCCGATCGGACCCCCCAACCGCCGGAAGAATGTCACGTACAGGTACGTGATTCTGCCTGTACGTGCCATTCTGCCGACGTATATATACAGGGGGCGGTCGGCAAGTGGTTAATAACACTAATTAGTAAACCGTTTTTTGGCAGGAAAATACTGCAGGCCTTTCTATGCAACCTTGAATGCCAAGCACAGCCATTCGATGAGGATAATCTCAGGATTTAATAAAACTAGCTATCCTTATTTGCCATTTGCTATTTAGAAAAACGTCCAATTCAAGGACAATTTATAATTGTTTAGAGAGTAATTACTGAAAAGTTCAGGAATATGTGAATTTAGTCAGGTCTGAGCTGGTATATTTGCAGGACAGACCTAAACCCATTCCTACTGCATTTTCAGAAACTGCAAATTCCTTCCCTGAATCATCTCTGTCTCCAAAGTGTTTGTAGTTAAAGTGGAGTTGCACCCAAAAAAAAAAAAAAAACATTTGGAAAAAATTTATTTTTTTACTCACCTCTAAATGGCTGTTGCTAAGGGGTCCCTCGTAGTCTGCCTCCTTCAGTGCCTGGGCTCGTGACATCACTTCCCCTTGGCACAGGAAGGGCTCAGCTCTGCCCCCTCCCTCTTGTCAATCATCTGGTACATGTGACGGGTCCCAGATGATTGCGCAGCCAATCGAGACGCCGTTCGCGCATGCGCAGTGGGTGCCCAGAGTCGGGCGCCCACAGTTACAATGCCGGCGAATGGAGGGGGAGACGAGTGGGGCTTCGATCCCCCGCATCGCTGGAACAGGTAAGTGTCCGATTATAAAAAGTCAGCAGCTGCAGTATTTTCTTCAGTGTTGTCACATGAAAAAATAAAATAAAATATTTACAAAAATGTGAGGGGTGTGCTCCGGCCGGCTCACTCCTCAGTGCCCTTCAAATGCAGCCTGGTCAGTGCCCATCAAATGCAGCCTTTCCAGTACCCATCAAATGCAGACTAATCAGTGCCCATCAAATGCAGCCTGATCAGTGCCCATCAAATGCAGCCTCATCAGTTTCTATCAAATGCAGCCTGGCCAGTGCCCATCAAATGCAGCCTCATCAGTTTCTATCAAATGCAGCCTGATCAGTGCCCATCAAATGCAGCCTCATCAGTTTCCATCAAATGCAGCCTGGCCAGTGCCTTTTAATTGCAGCCTGGCCAGTGCCCATCATTGCAGCCTGACCAGTGCCCAGCAATGCAGCTTTGCCAGTGCCCAGCAATGTAGCCTGACCAGTGCCCAGCAATGCAGCCTGACCAGTGCCCAGCAATGCAGCTTTCCAGTGCCCAGCAATGTAGCCTGACCAGTGCCCATCTATGCAGCCTGACCAGGGCCCATCTATGCAGCCTGACCAGTGCCCATCAATACAGCCTGACCAGTGCCCAGCAGTGCAGCCTGACCAGTGCCCAGCAATACAACCTGACCAGTGCCCATCTATGCAGCCTGACCAATGCCCATCGATACAGCCTGACCGGTGCCCAGCAATGCAGCCTTACCAGTGCCCAGCAATGCAGCCTGACCAGTGCCCATCAATGCAGCCTTTCCAGTACCCATCAAATGCAGCCTTTCCAGTACCCATCAAATGCAGCCTGATCAGTGCCATCAAATGCAGCCTGATCAGTGCCCATCAAATGCAGCCTGATCAGTGCCCATCAAATGCAGCCTGATCAGTGCCCATCATTGCAGCCTTGCAATGCAGCCTTGCCAGTGCCCATTATTGCAGCCTTGCCAGTGCCCATCAAATGCAGCCTGGCCAGTGCCCAGCAATGCAGCCTGACCAAAAAATAAAAAACTTTCTTTACACAAAAAAAACATACTAAAAACATACCCACAATTTTCCAAAGCCATAAAGACAACAGTGAAGCTTTGTCAGCATGCCAGTCTCACACTGGAACCGTACGCTTTCGGATAAAGCCGAACATATAAATAAGACATATTCATACAAATTAGTCGTTTCCTTTGAATGCAACTTGTTTTTCTCTTCACAGCGCAGCGTGTCAGATAGCACATTGGTTCCTATGGATTTTTCGGGCTGTACAGGTCGAGTCATAGAGAATCCTTTGGAGGCATTGGCTGTGGCCTTGGAAGAGGCCCAGACCTGGAGGGTGAGTATTGAATGACACCATGAACTTCACTTTAATTAATCATGGCTAGATTACCATGAGTGGAATTTCACTTTCATATTAAGTTGAAATCTGTATATTTGACTGCCCTGGGGTACAGAACAGAATATACACTCACCGGCCACTTTATTAGGAACACCGGTACAATTGCTTGGTAACACAAATTGCTAATCAGCCAATCACATGGCAGCAACTCGATGCATTTAGGCATCTGGACGTGGTGAAGGCGACTTACTGAAGTATATGTGTTTGTTTGTTTTAAAAAATAAAATAAAAAAATCTCTTTAAATATTCATCTTGTATTTTAAAGTGTTACTAAACCCACAACAGTAAAATCAGTCTGTATATACATTAAAGCATGTTTGTTACACTCACTGTGTAACCTAAGTGGTTAATCCTTTGCAGTGTGTAAACAGGCTGTTTTATCCTGTCTTCTCTGATCCTCACCTTCTTCCCCAGTCCCCAATCCATCTCCTGATAGTACAGAGCCTTGGGAGCACACTGCACATGCTCAGTTTGGTGTGTATTGCTACAGAGTTTTTCTTTTTCTTACGAGGGTGTATGTGATCAGCACAGGGCCAATCAGCACTGTCCAGACAGAGGGTCAGGGGTCCTGCAGCCTCATAGGACAGTCAGAATAGAATGAAAACTCCTCCTACAAGCTTTAACCAGACACTAATAGAAGTCATAAGACTGCTGCAACTGCTGTTGAGAAAAGGTATTTAGCAGTTTATATTTACTAAAATAATTGCATTTCCATGTTCTGTGTACTGTGGGAGACCAGATATAGTGAATGCAGGGTCCTGGGTTTAGTAACACTTTAAGAATTCCATGTATTACCAAAAAAGGAAAACCAATAATTGCACCCAATCATATATTTCTCCTATACTATAAATACATTATACTTTTAAAGCATATTATGGTGATTCAGATGAAAGAGAACAAACTAATTAGTTTCATCATTAAAGTGCCTGTAAATTCTAACAATGAACTACTTTTATTTACTTGTTCCTGCTGAACTGGCCAAAATTTCAAACCATCCCTGGCCGGCTTTAGTGAGTGTTGTCGCCCTAGAACAGAAAACGGAAAATTGTATACTCACCTTTCCGTAACTTTCCTTGACTATGGTATTAACCATGGCTTGTTATCTGCTATGCCAATAAAACCATCCCCCTTTCCTCTAATGACCACACCACACCAATTGGCTGTAGCAGCCATTCTATTAACCAAATATATAAATAACCAATAATTAACATATCAATAACCTTTTAAACATAACATACAGTTTATTAATGATAATGGAGCCCAAGGTCCAAATAGGCATAAACCAGAACCGTACCTGCTAGTCTCTTCTAAGGCCTCCAGTCGTGAACCACCGACTCGGAGACAACTAGCAGGTGCCCTTACCAACTGGGAGCCGTACCTCAGATTGATCCCTAAACCATACCTTTTAAGTGCCCATATGACCTAAAAGGACCTTGCACCACTTTTTCTCAGGGACGCACCAGTCCCCAAAAACAACAAGAAAATGACCACAACATGTAGGGCGGGAGGGTGGGAAGCTGTTCCTCTCTCTTCCCCTTCAGACTGATGCCGCCCCCCTTCCTCGTCCTACGTCACTTCCCCCTCCAGGGCTCTGCCCACCTCAATCGCCCACTACACTCCCCTGCTTCCCTAACCTCAGGTACCTAATACCCCATTAACCCCTGTCATGCCGGCCCTCCGGCTTTAGGGTTGTGCTCCGGGCCTCTCTTTTCTGTTGCATCTTCATGGCAGCATACACATGGGTTGTGACTCCGCGCCCACAACCTGATTGGACTGTACAGGACCTCCCTATGGTTCTAAATAATGGAGCGCTGTGTCTGTTAATGAACGAAAGAGAAAATGGGATTTTTGACTTGCCGTAAAATACATTTCTCTGAGTTCATTGACAGACACAGCACCCACCCCTGTAAGGAGTTTTAATACTTCTGACACTGCTTGTTACTAAACTGAAGGCCTATAGCAGAGAGGGGGGTGTATACCACCTAGGACTCCCCATAGGTGTAGCCAAGTATTTTTTTCTGCCTAGTGTCCTACTCCTGTAATGGGCGGTATAACCCTATGGTTCTGAATAATGGAGCGCTGTGTCTGTCAATAAACTCAGAGAAATAGAATTTACAGTAAGTCAAAAATCAAATTTTTTGACAAGCCTGCACCACCAGAATGGGGGTCCAACCAAGTATCTCATTTAGAGACTGTAGAGGAAGGACTTCCACCCAGGAGAGGCTGAAATATACCTCCCAGACCACCAGAATGGGGCTCCAACCATAGTGCTCATTTAGAGACTGTAAAGGAAGGACTTCCACCCAGGAGAGGCTGAAATATACCCCCAGACCACCAGAATGGGGCTCCAACCATAGTGCTCATTTAGAGACTGTAGAGGAAGGACTTCCACCCAGGAGAGGCTGAAATATACCTCCCAGACCACCAGAATGGGGCTCCAACCATAGAGCACATTTAGAGACTGTACAGGAAAGACTTCCACCCAGGAGAGGCTGAACCTGGCTGGAGCGACAAATGGTAAGGGATACCTCGCGATTCCAGTCCTGATCAGGTGAGGAAAAAAAGGAGACTGCTGTGAGCCGGGTCTGTCTTTTTGATTTACCAGTCCTATCAGGTTGTGGGGGCGGAGTCACAACCCATGTGTATGCTGTCATTATGCACCAGGAAAGTGTGTTACTGGCAGAATCACCAGGTAAAAATAAAGTGAAATGGCCTAAAAAAACACGAATCCAGTAACCACACAGATTGTCTGAAGTCTTCCATGCGGACTAACATTTCAACCTTGTAGGCGGCACAGTTGTACAGAAATCACCCCATGCTGAGATAATCCAGAAAGTGAGAAAAAGATTTATACTTGATTCAAAATATGTTTTTCACCTTTAATTACCCACCTATTTGTTAGTCCCATTCACAAACGCAACCTTCACAGTTATGGTATGCCTTCTTTGTCAGAGCCTTCCCAGGCACGGGTGGCCCTTATGATAGCTATCCTTCTGCAGGACAATAAGGATTTTTATTTTCCCTGGTCTGTCTTGTTCAACCGCTGTATGTGTGTTCTGAATAAACCAGAATAGTAGGGGACAAAATTGCACAACCTATAGCAAACCACCTGCTGGATGCAAGTTGTAAATATGATATATGCTATATTTCATACGTATAAAGCCCCATACACACGCGCGGATTATCCGAGGACCAGGTCCGTCGGACCATGTCTGTCATACTTTGTCTGATGTTGGTTTTGCGTACACACGGTCGGACAAAGTTGTCGGAAAATCCGATCATTCTGAACGTGGTGACGTTTGTTGCCTACGACGGGACTAAGTAGAGGCTAGTAGCCAATAGCTTTGGTCTTGTAATGTGATCTGAGCATGCGTAGCACTTTGTCCGGTCGGACAACCGTACACACGATCGGATTTGGTGTGATCGGACCGGGTTGTCGGCAAATCTTTCCAGCAGGAGATAAGACTTTGTCCGTCGGATAATCCGACGTACACTGTCCGATGGTGCATACACACGGTCTGATTTTTCAACAACATTGTCCGATCGGACAGAATCCATGAAAAAATCCGACCGTGTGTATGGGGCTTTAGTGTAAGCAATTTAAAAAAAAGGGTTTTTTATTCCTGAACATAATATCTAAAGAGAAAACATACATACAAAAACATACATTGCCTTTACTAAGCCTAGGTTTGCAATAATGCAGTGCGGGAAATGCCACAATATGTACGCATTGCCTGTACCTTGCGGTCGGCTGCGGGTGTCAGTACAAAGGTAATGACGCCATGCGCTTGCCTGCAGCAGTTGCGGAGCGGCTCCAAAAAAAGGCGTATGCATGTCTTTGGTGTGATGTGGTGTGTTGCAATTGCTGTACAATTCACATTTCATAGTGTAAACCGATGCTGGTTTGCAAGGAAAGTGACCATCTTTCCATGCAACTACAGATGAAATAAATGTTGGATCTCCTATGTATATAGGTGCAATATATAGAATTTCAGGTTTATAGAATGTCAATATCTAATGCGCTGTGTATTGTCTTGCAGAAAAAAACAACTCAGCGTTATAGTCTGCCCAACCCATGCCAAACTACTCCGAGCAGTGCAGGTAAGTTAAAGTAAGCTGGCAAATGTGTTAGACACAAAGATGGCGGATCAGTGCCTATCAGTGTTCATCAGTGCTGCATATCAGTGCAGCACATCAGTGCTGTATATTACTGCCTCCTCATCAGTGCTGCATATTAGTGCCTCCTCATCAGTGCCATCTCATCAGTGCCCATCAGTGCTGCATATTAGTGCCTCCTCATCAGTGCCATCTCATCAGCGCCGCCTCATCAGCGCACATCAGTGAAGGAGAAAAGTTACTTATTTACAAACTTTTCTGACAAACAAGAAAATCTTTTTTCTTTCAAATTTTTCGGTCTTTTATTATTTGTTTAGCAAAAAATTAAAACCCAGTGGTGATTAAACAAAGCTCTATTTGTGTGGAAAAAAAAATTATAAAAATGTCATATGGGCACAGTGTTGCATGACCAGCTGAAAATTGGCCTGGGCAGGAAGGGGGTAAAAGTGCCCAGTATTGAAGCAGTTAAAGTGTAGCTGCACTATTTTTGGAGGGGAGAGGGTAAAGCTGGCCATAGATGGAACAAAATGATTGATTTAATTTGAACCAGCTTGTTGGAAAGTTTTCTATTATTCAACACTGCAGCCAATTGGCTTCAGCTCTGATCAGTGTATTCTGACAGCAGAGGAGTCACCACTGTCAGAATGCAATAACACAGCAGGGAGGATTCCTCTAGCCACGTCACTTGAGTTTTTTCAATCAGCTCCCTGACTGATCTAAAAAACTGGTCCATTTATGGCCAGTCTTAATTTAACTGCACTAAAAGTGCAATTAAGCCTAAAATATTATTTTACTAATGTGTGTATCTGCCCGGGCCATCTTTAACCGGTTCCCACGGCACGGACAGGCAGGAGGGCGTATATATAAGTCCCTCCTTAATGCCGTCAGGCGCGCTCCCACGCCGGTCAGGACCCCCGTGAGGCCGGTCGCGGGTCCCGCGGACTCGATCGCCGCGGGGACACCCGCGATCGTTTCACAGGAAGGCAGAACGGGGAGATGCGGAAATAGACAGCATCTCCCCGTTCTGCCTAGCAACTAGTGACGCCGATCTCTGCTCCCTTTGATTGGAGCAGAGATCAGCATTCACTAGCGGACAGCCACGCCCCCCCACAGTAAGAAACACACCCCTAGGCATACTTAACCCCTACACTGCCCTCTTGTGGTTAACCCCTTCACTGCCAGTGTCATTTATACAGGAATCAATGCATTTAAATAGCATTGATTGCTGTATAAATGACAATGGTCCCAAAAATGTGTCAAAAATGTCCGATGTGTCTGCCATAATGTCGCAGTCACAATAAAAATCGCTGATCGCCGCCATTACTAATAAAAAAAAAATTATTAATAAAAATGCTATAAAACTATCCTCTATCTTGTAAACGCTATAACTTCTGCGCAAACCAATCAATAATCGCTTATTGCGATTTTTTTTACCAAAAATATGTAGAAGAATACGTATTGGCCTAAACTGAGGAAAAAAAATTTTTTTTTATATATTTTTGGGGGATATTTATTAGAGCAAAAAATAAAAAATAATAAGTTTTTTTTCAAAATTGCCGCTCTTTTTTGTTTATAGCGCAAAAAATAAAAACCGCAGGGGCGATCAAATACCACCAAAAGAAAGCTCTATTTGTGGAAAAAAAAGGACGTCAATTTTGTTTGGGAGCCACGTCGCACGACCGCCCAATTGTCAGTTAAAGCGACGCAGTGCCGAATCGCAAAAAGGGGCCTGGTCCTTTGGCTGCAAATTGGTCCAGTCTGAAAGTGGTTAACCGCATGCCGACCAGCCGCCGTCATTATAAAGCGGCAGGTCGGCACGAGCCGTCGTAGCTATATGTCGGCTCGCGGGATAGCAGGCGCGCACGCATGTGCCTGCTACACTGCGGGGGTGCCGATGCTCGTGGCCGACGGCCGACGGCCACGATTAACCGCCGGCTACGAGAGGCAGAACAGGGACGTGTGTGTGTAAACACACACATCCCTGTTCTGTTCTGTGAGGAGTGACAGATCGTGAGTTTCTATTAGCTAGGAACCACAATCTGTCATTTCCTCTAGGTCAGTCCCCCCCCCCCCCCCTACAGTTAGAAACACACACAGGGAACACACAGTTAACTCCATTGATTGCCCCCTAGTATTTTTTTTTTTAAACTTCTTTAATCTAGCCTGTATTACCCACCACCCCCTAGTGTTAACCCCTTTCCTGCCAGTGCCATTTTTACAGCAATCAGTCCATTTTTATAGCCAATGCCAATTCACTGATCTTACTGTGAAGAAACCTTTCTGTATTTGGAGATGAAATCTCGTTTCCTATAGATGTAGAGTGCCCCCTTGTCCTCAGTGTTGACCGTAACGTGATTAACTCAACATCAAGTTCACCATATGGACCCCTTATATATTTATACATGGTGATCATATCCCCCCTTACATTACAGGAAGATTACCCAGACATTCCCTAAAAGTCGCTTCAAAGTCGCATTAAGTCATACTCAAGCCACTAACAAATCGCCAGCAAGTTGCCTGGCAAAGCCGTGACTTTCAGGTCGTGGCAGTGTGAACCAAGCCTGTCAAAGGTAATTTGAACAAGCTGAAGTTAGAAGCTGATTGGCTACCATGCACAGCTGCACCAGATTCTGTGAGCTCCAGTTTTAGTAAACTTCCCCCAGTGTATGTGGTTCTTAGTTGGGGAAATAACATTGGTCCAATCATTGAATGTACAAAAAAATTTCATACGAATGTATGTATTAGCGTATAGCCAACTTTACCCTCTATCCACTGAATTTATTCTCTGTGAGCTACAAGTCTGTGGATAGTTTACTGATCTTTTTTTCCGACAGTCATACACAAGACTCAGGCGTGGTATCATGGGCGTCTATCAAGAGATGAGACTCAGCGCCTCATGATGCAGCAAGGAATGGCGGACGGGTAAGACCAGAAAGCCTTGCTATCTTGTCATCACTAACTCTGATTCTCTCCACACTTCTAAGTGAATCTTCACTCACAATAACGCCCATCATCAAAATGGCGTTACTCTTCTGTTTACTGTAAACATATCTTGCTAATGTGTTTTAAATCTATATAATTATTATATTTTATGTATACTGTGAACATTTCTTACCATATCCAGACTCCAAGCCAAGATTAAACTTTCACAGACATTACATGAACTCATGAATATATTTTTTCACCATATTGTATAGTGTCAGCTTTTACAAAGACATAAACCAGTTAAGCTGGCACTAACTGCAACAAATCAAACTAAGACCACTCTGCAAAAAAAGAAGATAAATACAGTACTTTCCTTTTCCACAGACAGTATCGTAAAACTACTCTGTATTGATGATCTCAGGCCACCACTAGTATCGGGCCTGTCCAATATCTGGTCCCTCAACTACAAGGCAAAAGTACTAATTTAGTTACCTTGCTTCCCAAATTCATATACCTATACCACAGACACAGTTTAAAGTTTTTATTCCTGAAAGGGACCCCGTCACTAGAAGAGCTTTGCTTGTCAAAGAAAAAAAAAGTATGTACTCTCACTGATTCCTCCTGGAGGTCATCAAGAGGAACCAGTAAGTTATGCAGAAGGTTCAAAGAGATCAAAGCTCCCAGAAGTGTCCGCTTACCAGTGGATTTCAAGGAATCATATCTAATGGAATATAGGGTTATAATTTGGGGAAAATCTTCCTATTGAGTAACAAGTTAAGGGTTAAAGTTAAATTGAATTTATGTGTGTAAAGGTCCCACTTCACCTTCCTCAACATATACTGAAATTTAGACCTCCAGTTAGAAGCTTGTCTTGTAGCAAAGTGGCAGACCAGCAGCACTTTAGCATGGTTTATAAGGGTCTCCCTGAGCTGTCTAGGTTCGCTGCTGTCCAAGGGAGCTCCATTGACTTATACAGGCATGTTCCAGGGGTGGGTGTTTCCCATGATGGCCATTTTTTCTGTGCCCCCTGCTCCACCTAAATATGCACCGTGTTAAATGTGTCACGGAACAGACTTTCCGGCCTGGTCGCTGACTCTGCCAAACAGACAAGTGCAGTGGCCAGAAGTGCTGTTCTCAGTGATGCTGAACCTGAACCAGGCTCTGTCACTGAAGAGCCTTGGCCGCTGCACCATCCTGTGTGATAGGTACAGGGACCAGGCAGGGAGCTCAGTATGACTGAGCTTGTGGTTTACCAGGCTCAGCACTGCTGAGCTGCACTGAGAATTTAGTGTCTGGTGTGGATACTCTGGCCTCAGTGCTGGCACCCACACCATGTTGTCCCAGGTGATCCCATGGGTGGCACAGCCCTAGACTTTGAAAACCAATGCTTGTACAGCAGTGCATTCAGGGAGCTCAGGAAACCCCTTCTAAACCATGAAGTGGTTAAGGATGAGGTTCAGGTTTACCACTAACATGGGTTTTAGGTGGTTGTAAACTCAGAAAAAAAACCCTGCAAGACAAAGGCATAATGAGCTAGTATGCATCACATACTAGCTCATTAGGAAATACTTACCTTAGATCGAAGATGTTTCAGCGGTCCCCATACACCGCTGTGGCCGGCGACATGTCTCCCGGAGTTATTTCCGCGCTGTGAGTGGCTGGAGCCACAATGACGTCTCTCCCACGCATGCGTGCGGGAGCCGCCGGTCAAGGCACGGCTACTGAAAAAATGGCACGAGCAGGCCGTTTCTTCAGTGCGCATGTGCCGATGACATTGGCAGATGCGGATACAGTGAATATCTCCTAAACTGTGCAAGGCTTACCTGTAGGTAAAAGTGGTGTAATAGGGTTTACAACCACTTTAAGGTGAATCCAGCGGGTTCGAGATTCACCACCCTGGTGAATTTTCATGCAGATTTGCCTTTGCCTTTCTTAGAACATAATGCACTGCGTGGCCTGGAACCTATGGTCTTCATGCTTAGAAGGGCTAATAATAGGGGTTTTGGATAAAGAGACCCCTTACTCTAAAGGGTGGGGGCACAAAGCAGCCCTAGTGTCAGTGAACTGTAAGCTGTGGGAAAACAGAGTAAGTTGACAAACTGAATAGGGAGAGATTAGGATCAGTTAGAAAACTGTACTTTAATTCTGATTGCTAGCTGTTTGGGCTATCAACCCCATTGCTGCTTTTTTTATGGGGGCATTTTTGTCTTTTACCTTTGTGCTTGTTGATTTGAGGTCTGCAGTCAAATTTTGCTGCGATCCCTTCCATAGAAAACTTTTTTGTTGCTGTAAAATTCTCCTTAAAAAAAAAAAAAGTTAGACATGCACCATTTCCCTGAATAAAACTGTCCTGCTGCTGGCCAATTTCCTCTGCAATATCGTAATTATTGTAGTAAAGCCCAAGCCTGAGCTCTTTGTCTCTATTAAATTTGGTAAATTTGTCCTGCTGCTGGCCAATTTTACATCACTGTATCATCTGTGGTCTCCATATTCTTGTAGTAAAACACCTGCCTGTATTTTTTTCTGTTACATTTCAGCCGATTCTCCTTCATTAAAAATGTGCTGCTGTTGGCAAATTTTACACTGCTGCATCATCTGCAGACTCTTAGTACTTAAAGTGTAAGTTTGTCTTTCCACAGAAAAAGAAAAGGTGAACTAACACCCTCCGCCCATTGCTGCCATTGCCCATGCAGCTGGTGCAGCGATCTGGGGATCTGAAAGCCCCACTCTTCTTCTCTTCTTTCTTTAGGGCTTCCAAGACATATCAGAGTGATTCGGATTGGTCACCTGCTGGCACATGACCACTTTGACCAATTGGAATTGATCCATTCCAGCCCTAAGAAAAGAAATGGAGAAAGAGCAGGGCTTTCAAATCCCCAGATCGCTGCACTAGCTGCTGTGGGCAGTGATAGCTAATCACCCATGGAGGTAAGTGTAACTTACACATTAAGGAGAGCTTGATAAGAATTGACCAATGGCAGGCCAGATTGGCATTAGTGAGAATATGGACAGCCGCAGTGAAATTCTGGCCAATTTATTCTTATTTATATTTATATATACCAGTCACAGCAGGTCTTTTACTGTTTGATGAAAAAGCATGTCTCACTGCTAAAACTACCTGGAAAACAAATGTAAATGATTTATATTGGAATGATGCTGCTGTATTTAAAGGATAAGTTTACCTTTGTAAAAAAAATAATAAGTACACATCTTTTTGCAGGTAAAAAAATGTGTATTTGTTTTTCTTTTTATTAGGAGCCTATAAAACATTGCACCTGCTATCAGTAGATCGTGGGTGCAATGCAAGGCTCCAGCAGACTGCCAGTATAGCTGTCTGCCCATACCTCATATGGGCAGGCAGTTACTGAACAACAGGAATAATCAATTAACTACCTAGCGTGTTGATCAGTGCCTTGGTAGTTCACTGAGAACTACAAGTTCTCAGCAGTAATGGCTGATGGAAATTGTAGTTCTCCCATTCACAGAATACCCCACCAAGCCGCGTTTTTTTTTTTTTTTAATTGTGACAGTGGATGCAGGGAGAAGATCCTCGGCCCGCTGTCACAACGGGGCCGGGGCTGCTCATTTACATGTTACACCCTGGATATTGGCATAACATGTTATGAAAAGTGAACTCAGCCTTTAAGACACGTTCATTCTAAAAACACAAAGCAATTTCACAGACAAATTTGCTTTACCAGTGCCGTTGCTCTGTCTGTCCATGGAAATCATATTGTCCCTTAACCCTATATACAGGTTTAAGGAACGCATGTTATAGTTTGTGTATTTTCAATGTTTCCCTTATTGCCACATAAGGAGATCCTCTTTTTGGATTTTTGGAAGGTTTATTTTTTAAGAATTTTTTTTTCTTTGATACAGTGCATGTCCCTTTTGGCAGTTCCCATGCTTTTTATGACATTAGTTTGCCTATTAGCCCTAAAAATAGAATATGACAACATATGACCCCCATAGACTTCACCTCTAAGGTTGGAATTGATACTTTTTGAACAAGACTTGCCCAATCCTTGGTGAATTGAACCAAAAGGAAAATTGTGGGAACCCTCAGATTGGGGAAACCTCAAAAAATAAAGCGGCTACCAAGGCGGCAAGAGGCAATACTGGAGTCTGGAAATGAAGTACAAAAATGTATTTATGAATTTTTAAATGAATAAAAAACATCATCTCCTTGCCTTGGTGAATTGAACCTGGGCAGATTCAACCCTCACTAGCTATGGGTCTGCCAGCTTTCCCAAGACAAGCCTCTGATCTAAAGGGCTTTGTTTCTACTAAGGATGAATGTTGGGGAGTCAACCTCGTTTTTCTTATGGAAATTTAGGATTCATTTTAGGGGTTAACTTAAGGTACAACTGTCATGGACGCAACATGTAGGCTGCCATTGCTGGCCTCGTAAACATGACAGATGATTAGCTGTTTCTGGCTTCTATACTTTTGAGTTTGAGGAGACTTGCCTGTATTTGTAATCTTTGACTAATAACACACAGCGGCCTTTTAACTATCAGGAGGTACAACCTCTTCATAGTTAAGGAGGATTGGCTAAACCTTAAGGAGAGGATTGGCTAATTCTTAAGGAGAGGATTGGCTAAATCTTCGCCAAATAAAAGCCCTTTAGATCAGTGGTCATCAACCCTGTCCTCAGGGCCCACTAACAGGCCAGGTTTGCAAGATAACTGAAATACATCAAAGGTGATATCATTTGCTGCTCAGTGATTGCAGTATTCTAGCCTACATCTCCCCAAGGTAATACATAAAACCTGGCCTGTTAAGCCGCGTACACGCGATCGGCATTCTCGTCGGAAAAAGCTCGGTTTTCCCGGAATTCCGCTCAAACTGTCTTGCCTACACACGGTCGCACCAAATTGGACCGTCAAGAACGCAGTGACGTACAACACTACAACGAGTCGAGTTCAATGCTTCCGAGCATGCGTCGAATTGTTTCCGAGCATGCATAGATATTTTGCGCGCCAGAATTGGTACATACGATCGGAATTTCCGATAGAAACCTTTTCCGTCGGAAAAATTAAGAACATGCTCTCAATTCTTTGCTGTCGGAAATTCGGCCAGCAAAATTCCGATGGAGCCTACACACGGTCGCATTTTCCGATGAAAAGCTCTCATCGGTCTTTTTCTGGCCGGAATTCCCATCATGTGTATGCAGCATTAGTGGGCCCTGAGGACAAGGTTGATGACCACTGCTTTAGATCCCTTGACAAATGTTGCAGATTACTCTCGACATGATTATGGCCTTATATATTGATGTGTAATGATTGCCATATCATAGGAGGATAGTACCTCTGTTGAAAGATAAATTACAGCACTTACAGGGTAAGGAACCTCTGCCCCGAGGTTGACTGTTATCTGACTATTGAAAGCAGGAAACTTGTTGTCATTGAGTATTGAAAGTGGACAAGTAGATAGCAAAATGTTTGGATTGTTCTAGTCATGGGCAATGGTATGAAATGAAATAAGACACATCTTCTCTTGTCTTCTGACATAGATACTCTCTCTTATCCCCCCACAGAGTTTTCCTGGTACGAGAAAGCACAAGAAATCCCAAAGGATTTGTCCTGTCATTGTGTCACTTGCAGAAGATCAAGCACTACCTCATCTTACCGGTATGTGGTTGACCTCAGTGCAACTGGAGAACGTGAGAAGAACATGGTGCATTATGCAAAGCAATTATGCCACTGAAATAGCTAGCTGTTAAATTAAACCCGACTCTGATAAGAATTTATGATGTGACCCTGGAGCCATTAGTTCTTTTTGCTAGATGAGCAGTTTTTAATAATTACAGCAAATTTAAAGGAAACTCGCACTGAGGGAAACACAAAGGCTGCAACTGATTACATTATTCTGAAAATAACAGCTGCCTGCCAGTCTCTGTCCTCTGTATTTTCTGAGACTACAACCTAAAACAGTGATGGTGAAGCTTGGCACCCCAGATGTTTTAGAACTACATTTCCCATGATGCTCAACTACACTGCAGAGTGCATGAGCATCACGGGAAATGTAGTTCCAAAACATCTGGGGTGCCAAGGTTCGCCATCACTGACCTAAAACATGCAAGCAACGAATGAAGTCAGACCAGTATAACAGCCAGCAAGATTCATCAGTGGCAGCTTGCAAACTTTTTTGGCTTCACTCCTCCTAAAACCATCAATATTCCCATAGAACACGTTCCTGGAGAAGGCTCTGAAATATTGTGTGCTGCAGCGACCACCAGCTGGAGACTGGATCATACGTGAAAATATTCGTCAGCACACCATGAATCTTCAAATTAAGTCCAAACGTTTTATTGAAGAATGTTCACATCACAGATAGGAAGGTGCAATGTTCCAGAGCCACGCAACCACCCTTCATCAGGGGTCACATGCCTGATGAAGGGGTCCTGCGTGGCTCTGAAACATTGCACCTTCCTTTTCTGTGACGTTATCATTTTTTAATAAAACGTTCAGACTTACCGTATGTGCTCGAGTATAAACCGACCCGAATATAAGCCAAGGCACCTAATTTTACTACGAAAAAACTGGGAAAAATTATTGACTCGAGTATAAGCCTAGGGTGAGAAATGTGCAGCTACTGTAAGTGGAAAACAGGGTCAACAATGCCCATTTGCAGCCTCACGTTGCCCATTTACATGCCTCACTGTGCCCATTTTCAGCCATAGGTCCCCGAACTTCCAACTTTGTAGTTAAGGGTTCCTAAATGCCCCCTAGCTGCAGCCAAAATGTGGGGTCTCTGGACCCAAAGGGTCCCGAGATGACATTGCTGCAGATGGACACAGTTGACCGAATTTGGGGCCCAGTATCTCAGGGTCACTTTGTGCTAGGAACCCCAAACCCAGTGGAACTAGCACTACAACATATCCAAAGATGGGTTTCGTAGCACCAAGTGGTCCCGAGATAAAGGGCACCAAAGTCAGGTCGGAAAATGTCATTCTCTGTGGCAGAAGAGTGCTTGACTCTAGTATAAGCCGAGGGGGGCATTTTCAGCACAAAAATGTGCTGAAAAACTCGGCTTATACTCAAGTATATACGGTAATTTGAAGATCTACGGTGTGTTGGTGAATATTTTCACTTTTGCTAAAAGGCACACTCCAATCAAATCTGAAAACGTTGCATGTTTACTGAACTGATTTTAGCTGGGATATTTCAGCGAAAACATTCTTTGAATGACATTTCCGCCATGATAGTATTATCACTCCTGATATTGCTGTGATAAGATACTATTTATTGCTATGGCAGTAAAAATTCCACCTAAGGTATAAAGTGATTGTAAAGTCTATTTAAAAAAATTAAAAATAACAAACATGTTATACTTACCTCCTCTGTGCAGTTTGATTTTGCACAGAGCAGCCCAGATCCTCCTCTTCTCGGGTCCCTCTTTGCCGCTCCTGGCCCCTCCCTACTGTCGAGTGCCCCCACAGTCAGGAGCTTCCTATGGGGGCACCCGAGCCAAGTCACAGCTCCGTGTGTCCATTCAAAAACGGAGCCCCTTCTCTCCCCTGATTGGCTAACTGCTCACCTGCTTCATCTGGACCAGTCAGAGATCACCTGTCTCAGGTAACCTGGAAATTTAAAGGGGTAGCGACACCAGAAACAAAACATGCAATACAATGACATTTTTTTAATATTTTTTTATTTTTAAAACAGAATATTCCTAGGGAAAGGAGAGGGGAGGGGGGTGGCCGCGAACCCACGTACATGGGCACAAATGAATTGCGCCTTTTTTGCCATTCCTTCACTAAGGTGCTCAAAGTGTGCCAAGAAAATATCCCCCACACCATTACACCACCACCACCAGCCTGAACCTTTGATACAAGACACAGGATGGATCCATGCTTTCATGTTGTTTAGTTTACACCAAATTCTGACCCTCTATCTGAATGTCACAGCTGAAATCGGGACTCATCAGACCAGGCAACGTTCTTCCAATCTTCTATTGTCCTATTTTAGTGAGTCTGTGCGAATTGTAGCCTCAGTTTCCTGTTCTTAGCTGACAGGAGTGGCACCCAGTGTTTTCATCTGCTGCTGTAACCCGTCTGCTTCAAGGTTCAATGTGTTGTGCGTTCAGAGATGGTATTCTGCATACCTTGGATGTAACGAGTTGTTATTTGAGTTACAGTTGCCTTTCTATTATCTCAAACCAGTCTGCCCTTTCTCCTCTGACATCAACCAGGCATTTTCGTCCACACAATGGCCGATCACTGGATATTTTCTCCTTTTCAGACCATTCTCTGTAAACCCTAGAGATGGTTGTGCGTGAAAATCCCAGTAGATCAGCAGTTTTCAAAAAACACGTGAGCCCATCTGGCACCAACAACCATACCACGTTCAAAGTCACTTAAATCCTTTCTTCCCCATTCTGATGCTCAGTTTGAACTTCAACAAGTCGTCATCACCATGTTTCGATGCCTAAATGTATTGAGTTGCTGCCATGTGATTGGCTGATTAGCAGTTTGTGTTACCAAGCAATTGAACAGGTGTACCTAATAAAGTGGCTGGTGAATGTAAAGTGTGGGTACCTAGAGGTTCTTGAACATACATGCACCAGCTTTCATTGCCCCCTCTACACCTAAGCGTTGTCTTAATTGGGCAAAGCTTTGACATTTACTGGTATTGTTAAAGCGGAAGTAAACCCATCGATTTAACAGTTAAAAAAAAAAAAGGCATGCCGTGAATGCTAACTGCACATTGGCTGTGCTCTCAACTAAACAGTCAAACCATCCAATGGCTGGTGTCATAACGGATCACATGTGCAGCACCGTGGCAGTTGAAGATTA
Source organism: Lithobates sylvaticus (assembly GCA_028564925.1). Classification (NCBI taxonomy): domain Eukaryota; kingdom Metazoa; phylum Chordata; class Amphibia; order Anura; family Ranidae; genus Lithobates; species Lithobates sylvaticus. The sequence continues at coordinate 56,403,011 of CM053037.1, forward strand.
AACAGAGTCAAAGATGGCAGCTTCCTTGGCTGAAAATGATAGCAGGGTTTACTTCCACTTTAAAGCTTGCTTGCCTCCTCCCACACATTTCTATAAGCCCATGAAGTAGCCCATTATAGGAATGTATGGGAGCAGCCAAAGCTCACACACTACCAAGAATTAGAGGAGCTTTGTGAAATCTGCCCAATTTTCAGGCACCTCCAAAATGCTGAAAATTTGAGTAAATTATTTTTTTTTTAATTCCCCATCACATGACTGCTTTTCAAGGTAAAGACAGCTTTACTTTATTTACTAAGCTAAGTTAACATTACCTACTGCTTTAGTAAATCAACCTCAATGACTACCTGGCTCCAGAGACCTGTCCGGTCCCAAGTTACACCCTTGCTGATATTCTTTTCTGGGCATGCTTTAAGCAACGTGTGTTCATTTTCTGATGAATCGGCATTGTAGATCTAGAAAGTTTTAGTCAGCTTTCCATTAAACTGTTATTAACTGGGTGTATTTAGACATTTAAGATTGAACGCCTATAACATTTAAGCACAAGATTAGAAAAAACTGTTGACTTAACATATTGCGGAACACGACAGTTTTGTAAAGCCCAAACTTTTTATTACTTCTGTATTTTTTCTCTGAAGGATATTGAGTGAACTTTACAGTGCCTTGAAAAAGTATTCATACCCCTTGAAATTTTCCAAAATTTGTCATGTTACAACCAAAAACATAAATGTATTTTATTGGGATTTTATGTGATAGACCAACACAAAGTGGCACATAATTTTAAAGTGGAAGGAAAATGATAAATGGTTTTCAAACTTTTTTGCAAATAAATTCCTTCAGAAGTCACCTAATTAGTAAATAGAGTCCACTTCTGTGTAATTTAATCTCAGTATAAATACCAATGTTTTGTGAAGCCCTCAGAGGTGTGTTAGAGAACCTTAGTGAACAAACAGCATAATGAAGGCCAAGGAACACACCGGACAGGTCAGGGATAAAGTTGTGGAGAAGTTTAAAGCAGGGTTAGGTTCTAAAAAAAAATATCCCAAGCTTTTAACATCTCACGGAGCACTGTTCACTCCATCATCTTAAAATGGAAAGAGTATGGCACAACTGCAAACCTACCAAGACATGGCCATCCACCTAAACTGACAGGCGGGGCAAGGAGAGCATTCATCAGAGAAGCAGCCAAGAGGCCCATGGTAACTCTGGCGGAGCTGCAGAGATCCACAGCTCAGGTGGGAGAGTCTGTCCACAGGACAACTATTAGTCATGCACTCCACAAATCTGGCCTTTTATGGAAGAGTGACAAGAGGAAAGTCATTGTTGAAAGAAAGACAAAATCACTTTTTGGCCTAAAAGCAAAAGCTATGTGTGGCAGAAAACTAACACTGCACATCACCCTGAACACACCATGCCCACGGTGAAACATGGTGGTGGCAGCATTATGGTGTGGGGATGCTTTTCTTCAGCAGGGACAGGGAAGCTGGTCAGATTTGATGGGAAGATGGATGGAGCCAAATATAGGGCAATATTAAAAGAAAACCTGTTAGAGTCTGCAAAAGACTTGAGACGGGGGAGGAGGTTCACCTTCCAGCAGGACAACAACCCTAAACATACAGCCAGAGCTACAATGGAATGGTTTAGGTCAAAGCATATTCATGTGTTAGAATGGCCCAGTCCAAGTCCAGACCCAGTGAAAGGTGGTTCTACAAAGTATTGACTGAATACAAATGCACCCCACACTTTTCACATACTTATTTGTAAAAAACGTTGAAAACCATTTATCATTTTCCTTCCACTTCACAATTATGTGCCACTTTGTGTTGGTCTGTCACATAAAAACCCAATAAAATCCTTTTTTTTTCGAAATTTCAAGAGGTATGAATATTTTTTTCAAGGCACTATATAGTGTGACTGCATACTCTAATTTGTTAGGTGCCTTGGCTGCAAACATAGCCAGATCTAGGGGGTGCTGGAGTGGGATGCGCCCCCCACACATTTCAGTTGGGTCCCATAAGGTCTGCTGGGATGGAGGAGGGCAGGGAGCCTGTACATAAGGTTGCCACTAAATTTTATTTTAGTTTTACACATATCTAAAATATTGTGTGCAATATATGTGCTAATTGTGTTGTATATTGAATCTCCTCCTATGGAATATCAAATAACTAGTTTAACATCATTATATTTGACACTTTAAAAATCTTCCCCTATTTACATATGGAATTTGGTAACCCAGAGATTAATGGAATAGACGGATAAGGGCTGTGGAAACACCTGCTATTTAGGAACTCGGCGAGAGCCAAACACTCAAACGGATGATCGAATGTTAACCCGCAGCAGTGGGAGGATATTAAAAGATAATCACCTTGCAGCCACTCCCTGTGATGAAGTCGGAAGTGACGAAACACGTCGGGGGGGTGGCTACATGGTGACCAGAGGAGACCATTATTTCCGTCCTGGTGTCTCCTCTGATCACCTTGTAGCCACGCCCCAATGTGGCTACACAATGCACAAACAATTTTTTATAAAACAACATCAGGGGCTGTATCTATTGCTGGATCTCACCACCAACAGTTGGTGGTGAAATCCAGCAATAGATACAGCACCTGATGTGGTTTTATCAAAAATAGTTTGTGCATTGTTTTTAATCAATGTGAGCAGCATTTCATCTTTAAATAAATGTTGATGGTTTGGTTATTGGAAGTTTTCTCTTTTCTCCTACGTGACATCTGCCTAATTGTGAATTACACCGGAAGAGGGAGCGGCCACCTGTCAAAACCAGGTACCCGCTCCGCCCCTTAAAGTGCCAAATGTGGCAGTGGAGGGGGTGCAAACAAGTGGAACTTCCCCATTTGAATGAAGTTCCGCTTTAAGACCACAAAGGATTCACTTTAAAGTAAGGTAATAAGCCAAATAAAATATACAAATTTATGTTTTATTCTGTTTTTTTCCTACTCTAGTGTGAGGAAAATGGTAGACCCTACTACTCTATGGATGACGGACAAACCAAATTTATGGACCTTATTCAGCTGGTCGAGTTTCACCAGATCAACCGGGGTATTCTCTCATGTACTCTCAAGCACTATTGCACTTGTGTAGCACTGTAACCAAGTCCTGAATGCCACACTGTGAAGCTGGAGGAGGACTGTTGAAGGAAACGCATTGACTTCAGATGGATGTTCCACCGACATGAATGATGTTCCACTATATCAGACTACTCAGCGAAAGCCAGCATGAGTCCAGTGCTGGTACTGGAGACAAAAGCATTGCTAAATTGTTACTGTAAACCTCACCTTAGTGGATGCAGTTCTATCAGGAAGCACTCAAACAATAAGCTACGCCTTTTTTCTTTTCTTTCTGATGGTACAGACTGTCTTGTGACAGCCAGATGACATTTGGTGGCTGAATTCCAGTGGAAGCGGAGCTTTCCATAATCTCCTAATGCCCGCTGAAACATGGCAAGAGAAGGGCATCCAAGCTTTGTACAAGCAAGGAATGTTAAATGGTACATCTGTTGCCGAGCACATTGTACTGTAAATATCTACAAGGCCAGTTCACTGTCCCGTATTTTATGCAAAAAAAACCTAACAATATATTTTTGCCTTCTATTTCCTCCTTATTTTTGTACAGACTGCTTTAATCTCAATCTACTTAATGAAGAGAGAAAGAAAATTATTTATATGTACCCAAAGGTGTCACATTAATAAAAAAAGAAATGTTCACTATCCAAGTATATGGGTTCTGCTTGGACCAGATGTTTATCTTTGGTAAAGTCCTGACAAATGACAGCTAGGCCCTATACAGTCTACAGCAGCCATTCTCAACCAGGGTTCCGTAGAACCCTAGGGTTTCTACAGAGGTTGTTAGGGGTTCCTTGAGCTTGATCCTAGAGGATTGATTGACCTCTCATCTGCTGGTGCCTGTATAGTTCCTGGGCCAACACCACGTTATCTTTTTATCTGTCTGTAATCGTGGCACTCTGACCACCACTGTAATGCCCCGTATACACGGTCGGAAATTCCGACCACAAATCCGACGGATTTTTTCAACACTGGTGACACACTGTCGGACAAAGTTGTGGGAAAATTAGATCATCCTGAACGTGGTGACGTTCATTGTAGAGGCTAGTAGACAATAGCTTTGGTCTTGTAATGTGATCTGAGCATGCGTGGCACTTTGTCCGTCAGAATTCGCTATACACGATCGGAAAAAGTCCGATAGGACTTTGTTGTCGGAAAATTTGAGAGCAGGATCTCAAACTTATTCCGACGGAAAAAGTCCGATGGAGCCACACACGGTCGGAATTTCCGACAACATGGTCCGATAGGACATTTTGCGTTGGAAAATCCGACCGTGTGTACGGGGCATAAGGGTTACATTCTTCTTACTGACTACCAATGTAGGCAACATTTTTCTCATAGACCTCCAATGAATTAGTTTTAGCAAGGGTTCCTCAAGACCTGAAAATTATTTTAGGGGTTTCTCTGGGGTGAAAAAGGTTGAGAAAGGCTGGTCTACAGTCAAGGGATTTGTCCACCAACAATCATGCTAAAGGCCACCTGCAGCCAAAACAATTTTCAGTTTTCTGTGGAGCATAAAAGGAGCCTCCATACTTTTTTTGCTGTCCTAATGCCGCGTACACGCGGTCGGACTTTCCGGCAGAAAAAGTCTGACGGAATCATTTCATCGGATATTCCGATCGTGTGTGGGCCTCATCTGACTTTTTTTTTTTGGAAAATTCTGACGGACCTAGAATAGTTTTAAATCTTTCCGACGAAATCAATTCCTATCGGGAAAACCGCTCGTCTGTATGCTGTTCCGACAGGACCAAAAACAACGCATGCTCCGAAGCAAGTACGAGACGGCAGCTATTGGCTACTGGCTATTGAACTTCCTTTTTCTAGTCCCGTCGTACGTGTTATACGTCACCACGTTCTAATCGGTCGGACTTTGGTGTGATCGTGTGTAGGCAAGACAGTTTCAGCGGAACTCCTTCGGAACTCCATCGGAAAAACCATCAGAGTTTATTCCGATGGAAAAACCCGTCGTGTGTATGCGGCATCATTGAAAAACATTCCCCCTTAATACCTGTCCTGGCGACAGGTATCAAACTGGACATAATGTGAAGGCCAGAAGATTTAAGGGTATCTCCACTTTTGTGGGGGAATCTGTCCACTAATCCCTGCTGAGCAGGCGGGTGGCTGGTCCGTGCCCGCTTTGCTCATGCAGAGCAGACACCGACACATGCTCTATGGGTGGTTGGATGTAAACGAACAGCCTGTCTGTTTACACCTAACTGCCATCCGATCCGCTAGATGGATAGGGAACGGATCCCCATTTGTCTGTTTTTAGTGGATCGGATGTCCATAGAGGACAATGAAGGGTCCGATCAGTTTGCTTGTGTGAAAGGGGCCTTACTTGGACCAATCAAAAGTAATAAAAATGTTTTTCTTTTCCTGGAGTTCAGCTTTAAGCAGTTAAAAGGTATCTATAGGAAATTAGTTTCATCCATTAAGGGACACAGGATTCAGTTAGTCTGATGCAATTGGGTTGTGTACTGCTGCCTTTAGGAGAAATTGGACACTGTTAAAAAAAAAAAAATGTTGAGAAACCTGGTATGTGCCCTCCCACTCTCTTTAATGCTTTAGTTTTTGCTGATGTCCTAGGGGGATGGACATCTGTGCTGCTGACCGTGGCTCTTTGTGCAGCTATCTGGATCCATGGAGCTTTGGAGACTGCACTTCAGACCCCGCTGGACTGAAGATTGCGGGACCTGCCATGAATTTGAACTTTGGGCACTGGGCCCTGTGATGCTTTGAAGACATTTATGTGCTTTGTTAGTTAGCAGAGCACTTTCGAGATCCAGAGCCATTGCACAGCCTCTGGTGTGATCCAGTCTCTGAGGACTCAAGCTGCGGGCTGAGCATTAGGAGCTACTACATGTATTGAAACTTTTGGGCGCCATCATTGCACCAGCAGGACAGGCTATAGGGGCTCAGGAGGGCACATTACCTGAGGGCAGGGCATATTAGGTGGACGCAGGGCAAGTTATATGGAGGCAGGGCACATTACATGGAGGCAGGGAACATTATGTGGGATCAAGGAACATTACATGATAAAGAATACAGAGCACATTACATGAGACAGAGGACAGGGCACATTACATGGGACAGAGGCCATTACACAGGACAGAGGACTGAGCATATTATATGGGAAAGAGCACAGGACATATAACATGGGACAGGGCACATTACTTGAGACAAAGCACATTACATGGGACAGAGGACAAAGCACATTACATGGGACAGAGGACAAAGCACATTACATGGGACAGAGGACAAAGCACATTACATGGGACAGGACACATTACATGGGACAGAGGACAGAGCACATTACATGGGACATGGGACAGAGTACAGGACACATTACATGGGACAGAGCACATTACATTGGACAAGGGACAGAGCACATTACATGGGACAGGGGATAGAGCACATTACATGGGACAGAGGACAAAGCACATTACATGGGACAGAGGACAAAGCACATTACATGGGACAGAGGACAAAGCACATTACATGGGACAGAGCACATTACATGGGACAGAGGACAAAGCACATTACATGGGACAGAGGACAGAGCACATTACATGGGACAGGGGACAGAGCACATTACATGGGGCAGAGGACAGAGCACATTACATGGGGCAGAGGACAGAGCACATTACATGAGACAGAGGACATTACATGGGACAGAGGAAAGAGCACATTACATGGGACAGGGGACAAAGCACATTACATGGGGCAGAGGACAAAGCACATTACATGGGGCAGAGGACAAAGCACATTACATGGGGCAGAGGACAAAGCACATTACATGGGACAGAGGACAAAGCACATTACATGGAACAGAGGACAAAGCACATTACATGGGACAGAGGACAGGTCACATTACATGGGACAAGGGACAGGTCACATTACATGGGACAAGGGACAGAGCACATTACATGGGACAGAGCACATTACATGGGACAGAGCACATTACATGGGACAGAGAACATTACATGGGACAAAGGACAGAGCACATTACATGGGACAGGACACATTACATGGGACAGGGGACAGAGCACATTACATGGGACAAGGGACGGAGCACATTACATGGGACAGGACACATTACATGAGACAGAGGACATTACATGGGACAGAGGAAAGAGCACATTACATGGGACAGGGGACAAAGCACATTACATGGGACAGGACACATTGCATGGGACAGAGGACAGGACACATTACATGGGACAGAGGACAGGGCACATTACATGGGACAGGGGGCAAAGCACATTACATGGGACAAGGGACAGAGCACATTACATGGGACAGGACACCCATACATGGGACAGAGCACATTACATGGGACAGGGGGAAAAGCACATTACATGGGACAGAGGACCGAGCACATTACATGGGACAGGACACATTACATGGGACAGGACACATTACATGGTACAAGGGACAGAGCACATTACATGGGACAGGACACATTACATGGGACAGAGGACAGAGCACATTACATGGGACAGAGGACAGGACACATTACATGGGACAAGGGACAGAGCACATTACATGGGACAGAGGACAGGACACATTGCATGGGACAGAGCACATTACATGGGACAAGGGACAGAGCACATTACATGGGACAGGACACATTACATGGGACAGGGGACAAAGCACATTACATGGGACAGAGGACAGAGCACATTACATGGGACAGGACACATTACATGGGACAGGACACATTACATGGGACAGGGGACAAAGCACATTACATGGGACAGAGCACATTACATGGGACAGGACACATTACATGGGACAGGGGACAACGCTCATTACATGGGACAGAGGACAGAGCACATTACATGGGACAGAGGACAGAGCACATTACATGGGACAAGGGACAGAGCACATTACATGGGACAGGACACATTACATGGGACAGAGGACAGGACACATTACATGGGACAGAGGACAGAGCACATTACATGGGACAGGACACATTACATGGGACAGAGGACAAAGCACATTACATGGGACAGAGGACAGGACACATTGCATGGGACAGAGCACATTACATGGGACAGGACACATTACATGGGACAGGGGACAACGCTCATTACATGGGACAGAGGACAGAGCACATTACATGGGACAGAGCACATTACATGGGACAGAGGACATTACATGGGACAGAGCACATTACATGGGACAGAGGACAGGACACATTACATGGGACAGAGGACAGAGCACATTATATGGGACAGAGGGCAGAGCACATTGCATGGGACAAGGGACAGAGTACATTACATGGGACAGAGCACATTACATGGGACAGGACACATTACACGGGACAGAGGACAGAGCACATTACATGGGACAGAGGACAGAGCACATTACATGGGACAGGACACATTACATGGGACAGAGGACAGAGCACATTACATGGGACAGAGCACATTACATGGGACAGAGGACAAAGCACATTATTGGACAGAGGACAGAGCACATTACATGGGACAGAGGGCAGGACAGAATTACATGGGACAAGGGACAGAGCACATTACATGGGACAGAGGACAGGACACATTGCATGGGACAGAGCACATTACATGGGACAAGGAACAGAGCCCATTACATGGGACATGACACATTATATGGGACAGGGGACAAAGCACATTACATGGGACAGAGGACAGGACACATTGCATGGGGCAGAGCACATTACATGGGACAAGGGACAAAGCACATTACATGGGACAGGACACATTACATGGGACAGGGGACAAAGCAGGTTACATGGGACAGAGCACATTAAATGGGACAGAGCACATTACATGGGACAGGACATATTACATGGGACAGAATACAGAGCACATTACATGGGACAGAGTACAGAGCACATTACATGGGACAGGGGACAGAGCATAGAGCACATTACATGGAACAGAATACAGAGCATGGAACAGAGGACAGAGCACATAACATGGAACAGAATACAGAGCACATTACATGGAACAGAGGACAGAGCACATTACATGGAACAGAGGACAGAGCACATTACAGGGGACAGAGCATAGAGCACATTACATGGAACAGAATACAGAGCACATTACATGGGACAGAGCACATTACATGGGACAGAGCACATTACATGGGACAGAATACAGAGCACATTACAGGGGACAGAGCACATTATATGGGACAGAATACAGAGCACATTACATGGAACAAAGCATAGAGCACATTACATGGAACAGAGGACAGAGCACATTACATGGGACAGAGGACAGAGCACATTACATGGGACAGAGGACAGAGCCCATTACATGGGACAGAGGACAGGACACATTACATGGGACAGAGCACATTACATGGGACAGAGCACATTACATGGGACATGACACATTACATGGGGCATGACACATTACATGGGACAGAGCACATTACATGGGACAGGACACATTACATGGAACAGAGGACAGAGCACATTACAAGGGACAGGACACATTACAGGGGACAGAGCACAAAGCACATTACAGGGGACAGAGGACAGAGCACATTACATGGGACAGAGCAAATTACATGGGACAGAGGACACAGCACATTACAGGGGACAGAGGACAGAGTACATTACATGGGACAGGACACATTACATGGAACAGAGGACAGAGCACATTACATGGGACAGAGCGCATTACATGGGACAGGGGACAGAGCACATTACAGGGGACAGAGCACATTACAGGGGACAGAGCACATTATATGGGACAAAGTATGGAGAACATTACATGGGACAGGACACATTACATGGGACAGGACACATTACATGGGACAGGACACATTACATGGAACAGAGGACAGAGCACATTACATGGAACAGAGGACAGAGCACATTACAAGGGACAGGACACATTACATGGGTCAGAGCACATTGCATGGGACAGAGGACAGAGCACATTACAGGGGACAGAGCACATTACAGAGGACAGGACACATTACATGGGACAGAGGACAGGACACATTACAGGGGACAGGGGACAGAGGACAGGACAGAGGACAGAGCACATTGCATGGGGCAGAGCACATTACATGGGACAAGGGACAAAGCACATTACATGGGACAGGACACATTACATGGGACAGGGGACAAAGCACGTTACATGGGACAGAGCACATTAAATGGGACAGAGCACATTACATGGGACAGGACATATTACATGGGACAGAATACAGAGCACATTACATGGGACAGAGTACAGAGCACATTACATGGGACAGGACACATTACATGGAACAGAGGACAGAGCACATTACATGGAACAGAATACAGAGCACATTACATGGAACAGAGGACAGAGCACATTACAGAGCACATTACATGGGACAGAGGACAGAGCACATTACAGGGGACAGGACACATTACATGGAAAAGAGGACAGAGCACATTACATGGGACAGAGCATAGAGCACATTACATGGAACAGAATACAGAGCACATTACATGGGACAGAGCACATTACATGGGACAGAGTACAGAGCACATTACATGGGACAGAATACAGAGCACATTACAGGGGACAGAGCACATTATATGGGACAGAATACAGAGCACATTACATGGAACAGAGGACAGAGCACATTACATGGGACAGAGGACAGAGCACATTACATGGGACAGAGGACAGAGCACATTACATGGGACAGAGGACAGGACACATTACATGGGACAGAGCACATTACATGGGACATGACACATTACATGGGACAGAGCACATTACATGGGGCAGAGCACATTACATGGGACAGGACACATTACATGGAACAGAGGACAGAGCACATTACAAGGGACAGGACACATTACAGGGGACAGAGCACAAAGCACATTACAGGGGACAGAGGACAGAGCACATTACAGGGGACAGAGCACATTATATGGGACAGAGTACAGAGCGCATTACATGGGACAGAGAAAATTACATGGGACAGAGGACATAGCACATTACATGGGACAGAGGACAGAGCACATTACATGGGACAGAGGACAGGACACATTACATGGGACAGAGCACATTACATGGGACATGACACATTACATGGGACAGAGCACATTACATGGGGCAGAGCACATTACATGGGACAGGACACATTACATGGAACAGAGGACAGAGCACATTACAAGGGACAGGACACATTACAGGGGACAGAGCACAAAGCACATTACAGGGGACAGAGGACAGAGCACATTACAGGGGACAGAGCACATTACATGGGACAGAGTACAGAGCACATTACATGGGACAGAGCGCATTACATGGGACAGAGGACAGAGCACATTACAGGGGACAGAGCACATTATATGGGACAAAGTATGGAGCACATTACATGGGACAGGACGCATTACATGGAACAGAGGACAGAGCACATTACATGGGACAGGACACATTACATGGAACAGAGGACAGAGCACATTACAAGGGACAGGACACATTACATGGGTCAGAGCACATTACATGGGACAGAGGACAGAGCACATTACAGGGGACAGAGCACATTACAGAGGACAGGACACATTACATGGGACAGAGGACAGGACACATTACAGGGGACAGAGGACAGGACACATTACAGGGGACAGAGGACAGAGCACATTACAGGGGACAGAGCACATTACAGGGGACAGAGGACAGAGCACATTACAGGGGACAGCGGACAGAGCACATTACAGGGGACAGAGCACATTACAGAGGACAGGACACATTACATGGGACAGAGGGCAGGACACATTACAGGGGACAGAGGACAGAGCATATTACAGGGGACAGAGGACAGAGCACATTACAGGGGACAGAGGACAGAGCACATTACAGGGGACAGCGGACAGAGCACATTACAGGGGACAGAGGACAGAGCACATTACAGGGGACAGAGGACAGAGCACATTACAGGGGACAGCGGACAGAGCACATTACAGGGGACAGAGCACATTACAGAGGACAGGACACATTACATGGGACAGAGGACAGAGCACATTACAGGGGACAGAGGACAGAGCACATTACATGGGGCAGAGCACAGAACACATTACATGGGACAGGACACATTACATGGAACAGAGGACAGAGCACATTACAAGGGACAGGACACATTATATGGGACAGAGTACAGAGCACATTACAGGGGACAGAGGACAGGACACATTACATGGGACAGAGGGCAGGACACATTACAGGGGACAGAGGACAGAGAACATTACAGGGGACAGAGGACAGAGCACATTACATGGGGCAGAGCACAGAACACATTACATGGAACAGAGGACAGAGCACATTACAAGGGACAGGACACATTACATGGGACAGAGGACACAGCACATTACAGGGGACAGAGGACAGAGCACATTACATGGGACAGGACACATTACATGGAACAGAGGACAGAGCACATTACAAGGGACAGGACACATTACATGGGACAGAGGACACAGCACATTACAGGGGACAGAGGACAGAGCACATTACATGGGACAAAGCACATTACATGGGACAGAGCACATTACATGGGACAGAGGACAAAGCACATTACATGGGACAGAGGACAGAGCACATTGCATGGGACAAGGGACAGAGCACATTACATGGGACAGAGCACATTACATGGGACAGAGAACATTACATGGGACTAGGGATGAGCCGAACACCCCCGGTTCGGTTCGCACCAGAACCATCGAACGGACCAAATGTTTGCGCGAATTTTCGAACCCTATTCATTATAATGGACGCGAACGTTCGAAATCAAAATTGCTAATTACAACGGCCAATATGCATGTTAATGTCATAAAACAGGTTTGGGGACCCGGGTCCTGCCCCAGGGGACGTATATCAATGCAAAAAAAACTTTTAAAAACTAACGTTTTTTCGGGAGCAGTCATTTTAATGATGCATAAAGTGAAAAAAAAAAAGTGAAATATGGTACCTGGGGGGTGTCTAAAGTATGCCTGTGAAGTGGCATGTGTTTCCCGTGTTTAGAACTGTCCTTGCAAAAAATGACATTTGTAAAGGAAAAAAAGAAGCCATTTAAAACCACTTGCGGCTTTAATGTCATGTCTTGTCCTGGCTGAAAATCCTTGAGAAAAATGGCATGGCCGTATATACTCTGCAGAAATTTGCCCTATTAGATGTTGGTGTAGCCACAAGACTGGTGGGCACAGGAATGGGCCCTGCTGTGAGTTAATAGATCAAGATATGTACTTGCATGCACCTGTTGAACCGGGCAGAAAAATTGGGCCTTTGGTGGTGGTGGTGGTGGTGGACGGTGTTGCCACAAGACTGTAAGCCCTCACAGTTACTCTTGGTGGGTGGAGGAATGGGCCCTGCTGTGAGTTATTAGATCAAGATTTGTCATTGCATGCACCTGTTGAACAGGGCAGAAAAATTGGGCCTTTGGCGGTGGTGGTGGTGGACGGTGTTGCCACAAGACTGTAGGCCCTCATAGTTACTCTTGGTGGGCGCAGGAATGGGCCCTGCTGTGAACTATTAGATCAAGATTTGTAATTACACGCCCCTGTTAAACAGGGGCTGAAAAATTGTGCCTTAGGCATTGGTGCTGGTGCCACAACACTGCAACCCCTCACAGATACTGTACTCTTAGCACAGCAATGAGACCTGTTGCAAAGCATTGCCTAAAAATTGTAATTACACGCCCCAACAGGGGCTGAAAAATTGTGCCTTAGGCACTGGTGCTGGTGCCACAACACTGCAACCCCTCACAGATACTGTACTCTGAGCACAGCAATGAGACCTGTTGCAAAGCATTGCCTAAAAATTGTAATTACACGCCCCAACAGGGGCTGAAAAATTGTGCCTTGGGCACTGGTGCTGGTGCCACAACACTGCAACCCCTCACAGATACTGTACTTGGAGCACAGCAGTCACACCTGTTGCGAAGCATTTTTTTAAAAAATTGTAAGTACACGCCCCTGTTATACAGGGGCTGAAAAATTGTGCCTTAGGCACTGGTGTGGTGGCATGGATCATTGAGGAGGAGGAAGAGGATAGTCAGTGAACATAACAGGACAGTCACTCAGCATCAGCATAGGCAGTCTTGAAGGGATGTGACATTATAAATTATTCCGTTATATCCGCTTCAGGTGCCTGGTAGCTGGTGGTGATCCAAGACTGATTCATTTTTATGAAGGTCAGTCGATCAACCGAGTCGGTGGACAGGCGCACCCTATGATCGGTGACAAATCCTCCAGCAGCACTGAATGTGCGTTCGGAAAGAACGCTGGATGCAGGACAGGCCAGTAGCTCAATTGCATACTGTGCAAGCTCTGGCCAGTGATCCATCCTCAGGACCCAGTAAGCCAGAGGATTTTCGGTGGGAAAGGTGTCCAAGTCTGACCTTGACCCTAGGTATTCCTGCACCATGTATATCAGACGCTGGTGATGGTTGCTGGAACCGATCATACCTTGGGGCTGCGGACTAAAAAATAGTTTGAACGCATTGGTCAGACGTCCACCTTCCCCACCGCTCCTTCTGCTACTGACCGAAGCCTCAGCAACTCGTCGTCCAGGACCAGGAGTTCGTAACCTCCCAGTTTCTGGGAACGCGTTGCACAGACCTTTCTGCAAGGCCTCCCTGAGATGTCTCATCCTCTGCTCCCTCTGCGACGGCAAGATAAGGTCCGCAACCTTACCCTTGTACCGTGGATCAAGGAGAGTGGCCAGCCAGTAATGGTCCCTCTCCTTGATCCGAAGAACACGAGGATCCTTCCGCAGGCTTTGCAGGATCAGGGAGGCCATGCAGCGTAGGTTAGCTGAGGCATTCGGTCCGGAGTCTTCTGGGTCACTGAGGATGACATGATCGCCAGCCACCTCCTCCCAGCCACGTACAAGTCCACTGGTTTGTTGGGACTGTACATCGTCCCTAAAAGACTGCTGCTGCTGATGCTGAGTGCCAGGCTCCACCTCCATGCTCACACAATCCTCCTCCTCCTCCTCCTCTTCCTGCGTGATGGGTGGGACAGAAGGAACACTGTCTGGATAAAGGGGGCCTTGAGAGGCAAGGAAGTCCTCCTCTTCCTGCCTCTGTTCTGCCTCAAGTGCCCTGTCCATTATCCCACGCAGCGTATGCTCCAACAGGTGAACAAGAGGTACAGTGTCACTGATGCATGCACTGTCACTGCTCACCATCCTCGTGGCCTCCTCAAATGGTGAGAGGACAGTGCATGCATCCCTGATCATGCTCCACTGGTGTGGGGAAAAAAAGCCAAGCTCCCCTGACCCTGTCCTGGTGCCGTAGTCGCAAAGGTACTCATTGATGGCACTCTGCTGCGTGTGCAGTCGCTGCAGCATGGCCAACGTTGAGTTCCACCTGGTGGGCATGTCACATATTAGGCGGTTCTTGGGCAGGTTCAGCTCCTTTTGCAGCTCAGGACATCCTGTAAGCCTGGGAACCTGCCCAAGAACCGCTGCACCACCAGGTTGAGGATGTGAGCCATACAGGGCACATGGGTGAGCTGCCCCTGTCGCAGGGCGGAGAGGAGGTTGGTGCCATTGTCAGAAATGACCATTCCTGGCTTAAGCTGGCGTGGCGTCAACCACCTCTCGGCCTGCCCCTGCAGAGCTGCCAGAACCTCTGGCCCAGTGTGGCTCCTGTCCCCCAAACACATGGACATTGCCTTCCACATGCCGGTAGAGAGACTGAATCGCCTTCCGTGAGAAAAAGTGGCGTTTGGGAACCTGCCACTGAGGAACCGCACATTGAACAAACTCACGGAAGGGGGCCGAGTCTACCAACTGAAAAGGCAGCAGTTGAAGTGCTAGCAATTTAGCCAAGCTAGCATTCAACCGCTGGGCATGTGGATGGCTGGGAGTATACTTCTTTCGACGGCCCAGCAGCTGGGGCAGGGAAATTTGCCTGCTACAATCGGACGTCGGTGTACTGCAAGTACTTGGTTGTGACACACCTAATTCTACACCTTCAGTCCTCTCAGAGCAACTTTCAGAGAGGACTGAAGATATAGTGGGGATGGAGATCCCAGCTGATGAGGAGCAAGGAGAGGTCCGCTTTGTTCTTTGGTGTGGGTCTTTTATGTGTGCTTGCCAACGAGCTGCATGGCAGGTCGACATATGTCTGCTCATGCTTGTGGTGCCCAAGCGGCTGATGTTTTGGCCACGCGAGATACGCTTGAGACAAATATTGCAAATAGCAGTGGTGCGATCTGATGCACTCAAAAAAGGCCCACACCAAAGAACTTTTATGATAACGTGCAGAGGCAGCGCCCTGCACAGGCGGAGCTCTGCGGTGTGGTACAGTTGCTGTGCTGGCCTCTAGCTGGCCTCCAGGGGGCATCCTGCCTCGTTGGACATGTGACGCCGCATCCTCCTCCTCCTCCTCCTCCTCCTCCTCCTCCTCCTCCTCTCTCCCTTCAGGCACCCACGTGGAGTCAGTGACCTCATCATCCCCTCCCTCTTCACCACTAGAGCAAACCTGGCAGTAAGCTGCAGCTGGTGGAACAGTACTGCCAGATTGCTGTCCTTCAGCATCCCCTCTCTCTGCGCGCACACTACTGCCTTCCTCAAGCTGGGTATCATCATCCGAGCCTTCGAATCGTTGGGCATCCTCCTGGAGCATGTACCCAACACTGTGCTCAAAGAGTTCGGGGGACTCCTCAGGAGGACATGGTGGGTCTAGGGAAGGGGTGGCTGATGATGCCATTGAGTACGCGTTGGCAGCTGCTCTGCCAGTACCCTGAGCCTGGGTGAGAGAGGATGAGGAGGGCTTGGTCATCCATTCTACCAAGCCTTCGGCATGATGCGGCTCCACATGTCCAGCTGCCGAAAACAAAGACAAGCGTGTCCCATGGCCACGTGCTGATGACGATGCACGACCACGTCCACGGCTAGCACTGTTGTCTCTAGAAACAGAGCCTGCCTGCCCTGTGTTCTTGCCTCGGCACGCTCTGCCTCTCCTTGGCGGTCTTCCAGCCATTGTAGTCGGTAGTGTATATAGTATAAAAAATGGGTGCTGCTGAGAAGAAAATATAGGAGCTCTGTGTGCTGCCACTAACACACTAGAAGTCCTATGGGTGCTTCTGGGAAGAAAATATAGGAGCTCTGTGTGATGCCACTAACACACTAGAAGTCCTATGGGTGCTGCTGAGAAGAAAATATAGGAGCTCTGTGTGATGCCACTAACACACTCGAAGTCCTATGGGTGCTTCTGGGAAGAAAATATAGGAGCTCTGTGTGATGCCACTAACACACTAGAAGTCCTATGGGTGCTGCTGAGAAGAAAATATGGGAGCTCTGTGTGATGCCACTAACACACTCGAAGTCCTATGGGTGCTTCTGGGAAGAAAATATGGGAGCTCTGTGTGATGCCTCTAACACACTATAAGTCCTATGGGTGCTTCTGGGAAGAAAATATGGGAGCTCTGTGTGATGCCACTAACACACTAGAAGTCCTATGGGTGCTTCTGGAAGAAAATATAGGAGCTCTGTGTGATGCCACTAACACACTAGAAGTCCTATGGGTGCTTCTGGGAAGAAAATATAGGAGCTCTGTGTGATGCCACTAACACACTAGAAGTCCTATGGGTGCTTCTGGGAAGAAAATATGGGAGCTCTGTGTGATGCCACTAACACATTAGAAGTCCTATGGGTGCTTCTGGGAAGAAAATATAGGAGCTCTGTGTGATGCCACTAACACACTAGAAGTCCTATGGGTGCTGCTGAGAAGAAAATATAGGAGCTCTGTGTGATGCCACTAACACACTAGAAGTCCTATGGGTGCTTCTGGGAAGAAAATATGGGAGCTCTGTGTGATGCCACTAACACACTCGAAGTCCTATGGGTGCTTCTGGGAAGAAAATATGGGAGCTCTGTGTGATGCCACTAACACACTAGAAGTCCTATGGGTGCTTCTGGGAAGAAAATATAGGAGCTCTGTGTGATGCCACTAACACTCTAGAAGTCCTATGGGTGCTTCTGGGAAGAAAATATAGGAGCTCTGTGTGATGCCACTAACACACTAGAAGTCCTATGGGTGCTGCTGAGAAGAAAATATAGGAGCTCTGTGTGATGCCACTAACACACTCGAAGTCCTATGGGTGCTTCTGGGAAGAAAATATAGGAGCTCTGTGTGATGCCCCTAACACACTAGAAGTCCTATGGGTGCTTCTGGGAAGAAAATATGGGAGCTCTGTGTGATGCCACTAACACACTAGAAGTCCTATGGGTGCTTCTGGGAAGAAAATATTGGAGCTCTGTGTGATGCCACTAACACACTAGAAGTCCTATGGGTGCTTCTGGGAAGAAAATATAGGAGCTCTGTGTGATGCCACTAACACACTAGAAGTCCTATGGGTGCTTCTGGGAAGAAAATATAGGAGCTCTGTGTGATGCCACTAACACACTAGAAGTCCTATGGGTGCTTCTGGGAAGAAAATATCGGAGCTCTGTGTGATGCCACTAACACACTAGAAGTCCTATGGGTCCTGCTGAGAAGAAAATATGGGAGCTCTGTGTGATGCCACTAACACACTAGAAGTCCTATGGGTGCTTCTGGGAAGAAAATATGGGAGCTCTGTGTGATGCCACTAACACACTAGAAGTCCTATGGGTGCTTCTGGGAAGAAAATATGGGAGCTCTGTGTGATGCCACTAACACACTAGAAGTCCTATGGGTGCTTCTGGGAAGAAAATATGGGAGCTCTGTGCCACTAACACACTAGAAGTCCTATGGGTGCTTCTTGGAAGAAAATATGGGAGCTCTGTGTGATGCCACTAACACACTAGAAGTCCTATGGGTGCTTCTGGGAAGAAAATATAGGAGCTCTGTGTGATGCCACTAACACACTCGAAGTCCTACGGGTGCTTCTGAGAAGAAAATATAAGAGCTCTGTGTGATGCCACTAACACACTAGAAGTCCTATGGGTGCTTCTGGGAAGAAAATATGGGAGCTCTGTGTGATGCCACTAACACACTAGAAGTCCTATGGGTGCTTCTGGGAAGAAAATATGGGAGCTCTGTGTGATGCCACTAACACACTAGAAGTCCTATGGGTGCTTCTGGGAAGAAAATATGGGAGCTCTGTGTGATGCCACTAACACACTAGAAGTCCTATGGGTGCTTCTGGGAAGAAAATATGGGAGCTCTGTGTGATGAAAAAGTTTGAGATCCTGCTCTCAAATTTTCCGACAACAAAGTCCTATCGGACTTTTTCCGATCGTGTGTAGCGAATTCCGACGGACGAAGTGCCACGCATGCTCAGATCACATTACAAGACCAAAGCTATTGGCTACTAGCCTCTACGTAGTTCAGTCGTACGCAACGAACGTCACCACGTTCAGAATGATCGGATTTTCCAACAACTTTGTCCGACCGTGTGTATGCAACACCACTGGTGGATAAAAAATTTTGTGGTCGGAATTTCCGACCTTGTGTACGGGGCATAAGAGTGGCAAGGGTGTGGAATTCCCTTCCATAGGCGGTGGGTTTTCAGTGGGGGGGTAGTTTCGATAGTTTTAAAAAAACTATTAGATAAGCACCTGAATGACCGCAAAATACAGGGATATACAATGTAATACTGACATATAATCACACACATAGGTTGGACTTGATGGTGTCTTTTTTCAACCTCACCTACTATGTTACTATGTACAGGGAGTGTACATGGTTCTGTCCCATTGCAAATGTTTCTACTCAAATTCTGGGCATTTCATAAATCCCCTAACCCCATCCAAGTTTAAAAACACAAAAACAAAGTTAACGGACTATTCATTGACTCTGTGTGCTTGAGAAAATGAATGTCTGGCTGGGCAGGGTGACAGACAGACTACAACTTTCAGCAGCTCCTACGGGGGTACCGATACACTTATATAATGGTAAATTTTATCTTGATGATCTAAACCCAAGCTGAATGACATCAACGTAAGTGTGCATATCTCATACCTGAGGGGCTGCTGGGGATAGCAGCAATATTCTGGGTCCTGTGCTGAGCAGCCTCCCCTCTGCACACTGACCACAGAGGGTCAGTTGCTTGGCACAGCCACCATTCACAAAATAGTCTGTCATTTTTTTATTTTTTTTATGAATACAAAGCATTCTCTGATTGGATGAGGTGGAAATTGTGATGTCACTGCCCCTTCTCTCCAACAAGTCCAATCAGAGAATGTCTTGTATTCATTAAGAAAAAAAGGTTTTTCTGTGAATGCCAGCTGTGCTGAGTGAGCGACCCCCTCTGGTCAGTGTGGGAAAGACACTCGGCACAGGACCCAGAAGATCACAGGTATCATTGAGGTAATGCCAACTACTACAATGATTGTCAGCTTTCCCAGCAGCCACTCAGGTATGAGATATGCATTCATATACTGTGCCGAGCTATGTAAATATACAAGAGAGATCATAACCGGAGTTCAGGTTTAATGTATGCCAGAACCGCTGCTTAGAGTCTCCACTGGAAGTGCTTGTGAGAGGGCGATTACACAGGAGAGCAAATGGGAGACAGGAGAACTGTCATCCAATAACAGCTAATGTGTCTGAGGAAGGACCTTCAGGGCAGGATCACCAGGTATTATTCTAATAAAAGATGCAGATTTGAAAACATTGAAAATAAACAATTAAAATTACATTTGAATGTTAAAGTGTATCTATGATCAAAACTTTTTATTAGTTCCATCAGGTGTCACCATCAGAGTGCCCCCTTGCATCAACTGTCTGTATCAGAGTAGCTACTTACATCAACTGTCCCCATCAGAGTTCCCCTTACTTCAACTGTCCCCATCAGAGCCCCCCTTACATCAACTGTCCCCATCAGACCCCCCCTTACATCAACTGTCCCCATCAGAGCCCCCCTTACATCAATTTTTCCCATCAGAGCTCCCTTACATCAACTGTCCCCATCAGAGCCCCCCTTACATCAACTTTTCCCATCAGAGCTCCCTTACATCAACTGTGCCCATCAGAGCCCCCCCTTACATCAACTGTCCCCATCAGAGTCCCCCTTACTTCAGCTGTCCCCATCAGAGACCCCCCTTACATCAACTGTCCCCATCAGAGCCCCCCTTACATCAACTTTCCCCATCAGAGCTCTCTTACATCAACTGTCCCCATCAGAGCCCCCCTTACATAAATTCTCCCCAACATAATCCCCCTTACATCAATTCTCCCCAACAGAGTCCCCCTTAAATCAATTGTACCCTGCAGAGTGCCCCCTTACATCAACTATCCCCATCAGAGTCCTCTTATATCAACTGTCCCATCAAAATGCCCCCTTACCTCAATTCTCCCCAACAGAATTCCCCTTACATCAATTGTGCCCTGCAGAGGGCCCCCTTACATCAAATATCCCCATCATAGTCCCCCTTACATCAATTGTCCCATCAAAATTACATTAACTGTCCCTATCAGAGAACCTCTTACATTAATTATCCCCATCAGAGTCTCCTTTACATCAGTTGTCCCCATCAGAGTGCCCCTTTCGTTAATTGCCCCTATCAGAGTCCCCCTTGCATCAATAGTCCGCCTCAGAGTCCTCCTTACATCAATTGGCTCCATCAGAGTGCCTAATGGACCAATGGATGCACTCTTGGAGACCTGAGGGGCACAATTAATATCTAGGGGGCACAGCCCTCCCCAACACCCCACTAGATCTGAGCCCACTGTCCCACAGCCACATGCGGCAAGGACATTATTGTCCTAATATGGCACCAGGCCATACAGTATTTGGACAATGTCATTAACTAAATGGCCTTTTGGCTATATTGGGTCAATGATGTCACCAGCTCCATGGCCGCAGCTGATTGGGACAACAGCCTGCTGTCATGTGATAGTTTCCAATAGTTTCAGGTTGAATCTTACTGGTGACCATTGTCATTGGAACGGAAAGCGTTGGGCATTCCAATTTGTCACCAGAACATGAAGTGAGGGGGGAGATATTCCTGTTAGCTAAATATGTTCTGGTGATAACTGTTTCCCTTTTCCTTTAAGGACATTTCCCCCATTTTTCTTTGTTATATCTGGCCTTACAAAATGACAAAAAAAGATGTTGGTTTTACCTATTCTCTACTCTATCCAAAACTAGAAAAATGGTTCAAGTATGCTTTAACGCAGATTAGGAGGATTCAATTATATCTTATAGCTGAGTAAGATGCGTACAATGTTTTCTGCGTCTTCCATGTTTAAAGCTGACCTTCAGGCAGATACATAAGACACTCATTATCGCAGCTCTGTATTCATTAGTAAACCAGTAAATATAGTTTTAATGCAACTAGTGTACTCAAATTTGAATTGATTTTATCTTATGTTATTCTTCTGCACTTCAGCACCCAAATCCAGTGAGGGAGTGGCATGATAGGGAGCAGTGGCGGCTGGTGCGCAATATTTGGGTGGGAGGAGAATCAGGAAGACAATAGCGAATATTCATTTGTTATTGTCACACAACTGGGTGGGATCAGGGCGCAGTGCTGCGCCCCAAGCCCACCCTTTTTTTGAAGCCAATTAGAGCAATTAGAGCCTCAGGCTCTAATCATGTGCTTCAAAAAAACAACAACCCGTTGAAATCCATGCGTCCGGCACCCTGTATGTGGATTTCGGGCTGGGCGCATGGATGGGTCGCCAATTTTAGGGAGCCAATCAGGTGCATTGCATGCAAATTTGATAATATAAAACCAATTTGATAATATAAAACAAACATACAGGAGGAGAGAATTGAAAGAGTATAGAGCTGACTTCACCAGTCTCCTGCTGCTTATTTACTGTTCACTCTGCAGGATAGGGGAGAGCGGTGTCAGCATTGTAACAGAGTGAGAGGAACTATGAAACAGACAGAGACAGAAAATGCAGTAAAAATCACACCTTTTAATAAAGAGGTAAAAATGGTACAACTGATAAACGTAGTCAAAACATAGCCAGGGTTCAGTAGCCAAAGCAGGTTGTCAGAACAATCAGGAAGCCAGAGATCAGTGTAGTCAGAGGCAGCAGACAGGATCAGGAACCAGAAGGGACGTCAGTCAGGCAAGTCTTCAACAGGAACACAGCAGAGAGTCCACAGATATGTTGACCAAGGCAAAGGCATTGAAGAAATGAACCAGGCAGTTTAAATAGCCAGAAGGGGCTGGCTGTGGGTTTGACTGACGAGCAGGAGATGGTCAACAGGTGAGCCACTGTGGAACGACGAGTACTGGCAATTCACTGAAAGCTGAGCAACCTGAGCACAGAGAAGGAAGGGCTGAGAGCCCAGCCCTGACACAGAGATAGTGGTTTCACCCTCTTGGGTCTGCTGGTTGGCAGAGCTGTGTAAATCTCAGGAATGAATAAACAGAAATAAAAATCCTTTGGTAGGTAAAACAGCTTCCATATATTATTTTTATCTGTGTATTTAGCTGTTTGGAGTTCAGCCTTGAAGGGAATCAGTCAGAGTAGACTACAGTAGCTGCTTTGCTTTCCACCTAGCCACCTAACCTGACTATCAGTACAATAGACTGCAGGGCTATTGTACATTGCCCCCAAACTACCAACATTCAGGGAACAAATATTTGGATTCAAATGGGGTTTATTTGTTCACCTGGAGTTCTTACAAGGACCCATTAAGACCGCCATTATCTGTCACAGGTGAGGGTGTCACTAAGGCTGTAGTTATGGGGCATAGCACACTTCTGCAGCATCACATAGAAGGACAGTTGGCCCCAGAACTAGCAATGCTTCCATCTGCTTCAGTTTCAAAAATTATATTAGTAGAGCAAAATAGTTTATAAAAGGATTAGAGCACCAGAGGTGTGCATTGGGTCCAGAAATTTTTTATCATAACAACAGATCTGGGGATATAGCCAGCCCATTTCAGGGGCTCAAAACATCCCCTTCATCAAGGCTGAAGGGCAAGATATGTTAAAATTAACCAGTAGAGATCCGCACTATAGCCGTATTGCAGCTACAGCGCGGACCTGCTTTGCCGGGACTACGTACCGTGCACGAGCGGCCTGCACGCCCCCTGAAGGGCGCGCGAGGCACGCTCTGTGATCAGCGAGTCTGTGAGACTCGCTGGATCACAGATCCGAGTAAGGGGTCGATCCCGACCCCTTACCACGTGATCAGCTGTCAGCCGATCACGGCGAGCTGGCGCCAGATCGCCAGTGCCTACCTGTGCCCCCTCCCAGTGCCACCTAAGAATAGGCAACAGTGCCGCCTATCAGTGCCCACAGTGCCACCCATCAGTGCCCATAGTGCCACCTATCAGTGCCCACAGTACCACCTATCAGTGCCCATAGAGCCACTTATCAGTTCCCACAGTGCCACCTATCAGTGCCCACAATCTGCATCAACAACAGTGCTGCAACACAGTGCCACATATCAGTGCCCATCAGTGTCACCTACAAGTGCCTATCAGTACCGCCCATCAGTGCCCATCAGTGGTACCTATCAGTGCCACACATCCGTGCCACCCATCAGTACCGCCCTAACTGTGCCTATCAGTGCCCATCAGTGCAGCCTATCAGTGCCCACCAGTGCCGCCTCATCAGCACATATCAATGAAGGAGAAAAATGACCTGTTTGCAAAATTTTATAACAAACTATTAAACATGATTTTTTTTTTTTTGCATCTTTTTTTGTTTGTTTAGCAAAAAATAAAAACCCCAGCTGTAATTAAATACCACCAAAAGAAAGCTCTATTTGTGGGGGAAAAAATGATAACATTTTCATTTTGGTACATAGTTGTATGACCGCGCAATTGTCATTCAAAGTGCGACAGCGCTGAAAGCTGAAAATTGGTCTGGGCAGGAAGGGGGTTTAAGTGCCCAGTAAGCAAGTGGTTAAAAAACATGGAGAATGGCAAAACACAATAACTGTTGGAAAAGTATGGTGCATAATAAAATTAGTATTTAAAATGATGATGACAATTATATTATTAAAAATAATATCACTGTAACATTAGGAACAATGTAACCGTAGAATATCATTATATACAGTAGTAAAATCCATTATTTAAAACACTCAAACTGATATAACAAGAACCAAGCAGGTAAAAGGGCCACTAGTAACATTTTAGGAGGACAAAGGGGACCTAAACAACTGTAATGGTGTCAGACAATGGCAGCCTCCACTACTGGAAGGGGCCCTAGGCTGTGCAAAGTAATAGCCATCCTGACAGGTGAGTATAAGGCTTGGGGGGGGGGGGGGGGGGGGTAAAGGATAATAATTCTTAATTATAGTTACCCTTCACAGGCCAACTCACCTTTAGGAACCTTTAAAGCAGAACTCCAACTAAAAATACCAAGATAAGCATGGATAGCCAATTAAAAGATAAAATAAAACAAGATTTTACTGCAATATTCATCTTCAATCCAGAGATTTCCCCTGCAGTGCATTTTTCTGCCACTAGATATCCTCAGTCTTATGACTTCAACCCGCTTCTTCTAATCACAGGTCATCCTGGACCTGCCATAGTCTGTGACTGGACAGTGAAAGGTGAAGAAGCACAATGATGAGCTCATCTCTCTGTCTCCCTGCTTTCTCCTCCTATCAGCATGCCTATTATCAGCACATGAACTGATTGGCTCCTAGTGCTGCTTCTTTATCTCACGATCTAGCTCTGCTTTATAAGAATGGCTAAGGGTGATACCAGGTCACATTCAGGCGCTCACACTGCTTTTGTTTAACCACTTAACCACTTCAGCCCGAAACCATTTGGCTGGCCAAAGACCAGAGCCCTTTTTGTGATTCGGCACTGTGTCGCTTTAACTGACAATTGCGCGGTCGTGTGACGTGGCTCCCAAACAAAATTGACGTCCTTTTTTCCCCACAAATAGAGCTTTCTTTTGGTGGTATTTGATCACCTCTGCGTTTTTTATTTTTTGCGCTATAAACCAAAATAGAGCGACAATTTTGAAAAAAAAGCAATATTTTTTAACTTTTTGCTATAATAAATATCCCCGAAAAATATATCAAAAAAAATTTTTTTTTCTTCAGTTTAGGCGGATACATATTCTTCTACATATTTTTGGTAAAAAAAATAGCAATAAGCGATTATTAATTGGTTTGCGCAAAAGTTATAGCGTTTACAAAATAGGGGCTAGTTTTATAGCATTTTTATTAATATTTTTTTTTTTTTTTACTAGTAATGGCGGCGATCAGCGATTTTTATTGTGACATTATGGCGGACACATCGGACATTTTTGACACATTTTTGGGACCATTGTCATTTATACAGCAATCAGTGCTATTTAAATTCAGGTGTATGCTGTGCAGGAGGCACACTACACTGACTGAATATTAGGCAGATGCCTGTGTTGCACAAATCAACTACACAGCACCAGCAATGAGGGGGTAGATTCAGGTGTATGCTGTGCAGGAGGCACACTACACCCACTGTAACAGCACTAGGTTAGGAAGCAAAGCACAGCTGACACTGTCCCTGCCTATCCTGCTCTCTCCCTGAACACTACACTCACTGTAACAGCGCTATCTAAAGAAGTATAAAGCACAGCTGACACTGTCCCAGCCTATCCTGCTCTCTATGAACGCCGCACAACACTACACAAGGCCGCCGCACTGGCGGGCCTTATATAGTGTGGGGCGTGTACTAAACCCCCCTGAGCTATAATTGGCCACAGGCATACTGCCTGTGGCCAATTATGTCTCTCCTCACTGCCGGCGCTGTGATTGGCCAAGCATGCGCGGTCACAGTGCAGGCTTGGCCAATCATCAGCCAGCAATGCACTGCGACTGGCGCAGTGCATTGTGCGCCGTTCGTATCACACAAATTTGATGCGAACGGCCCACAAAGTTCTGGTTTGGACGAACGGCCGATGTTCTAATCGAACACCGGCTCATCCCTAGTAGCGACTATGAACGACAGGAGGAGCAGGTGGTCTTGAAGACTTAGCCACATACTATAGACCCATTAAGAGGAAATTAAGACAAGTATAAGTTTGGGTCACTTTGGTTTGGGTTCTTTGGGGCCCCAGAGGCCTCCTGTTTGTCATTCTTCTTTATTGCAAATATATTGTCAAAACATTGTTTGAAGATGTTGATAGAGTTCATAATGTGTTGGGGCATATTGTTTATTGCCTTCGATGTATGGACACAATGTATACATAGACGGAAAATGTGATGTCTCGATACATTGTACAGATTGTTGCCATGAAAAAATAAAGGAATTTTAAAAAAAAGTCCAAGGAGGTGCATGATATCTCCTGAACTTATCACCATTATTTATATCCGACGCGTTTATGGCCCTGTGAGAGGATACGCTGACACTCGGGGTTGTGAGAGAGTCACGCTGAGCAGCTATGCTCACCCCTCACCTCTGCTTCTTATTCATAGTAACATAGTTGGTAACAGGGCTGGACTGGGAGAAAAATTTGGCCCTGGACTTCATCCAGATCGACCCACTTTACTTCAAACACCTGGTGTTGGAGCTTCAATCATCATGGCACCATGGTTGTTATGGTGTCAGGATGATTGAAGCTCATTATTTCTATTATTACATTGTAATATAACATGAAATAGTTCAACTCACCATAAAGCAGAATCAGTGGGAGCCCTGAGTGTGTCACCTGCCATGTCACTTGCCACATCGCCTGCCACCAGATGCAGTGCGCCACTCGCCACGTAACTTGTCAGCAGAGGCAGCTTGTCACTTGCCACGTTGCCTGCCACCAGATGGCGCATGTCACTTGCCACGTTACCTACCACCAGATGCAGAACGTCACTTGCCATGTCACTTGTCAGCAGAGGCAGCTTGTCACTTGGCATGTCGCCTGCCACCAGATGCCGCATGTCACTTGCCACATTGCCTGCCACCAGATGCAGCGCGTCACTTGCCACGTCGCCTGCCACCAGATGCCGCATATCACTTGCCCCCGTCGCCTGTCACCTGCCAAGTCACTTGTCACCAGATGCAGAACGTCACTTGCCATGTCACTTGTCAGCAGAGGCAGCTTGTCACTTGGCATGTCGCCTGCCACCAGATGCCGCATGTCACTTGCCACATTGCCTGCCACCAGGTGCCACATGTCACTTGCCACCATCGCCTGCCACCAGATGCAGCGCGTCACTTGCCACGTCGCCTGCCACCAGATGCCGCATATCACTTGCCCCCGTCGCCTGTCACCTGCCAAGTCACTTGTCACCAGATGCAGTGCTACTACAGGACTTTATGGGCACCACCAACCCAGCTCTGTACCCCCCCCCCCCTCAACATACAACGTGACAGCGGAGGAGAGAGATACACAATGCCAAATGTAGCATTAAAACAACTTGTATTCCACTTAAAGAACGTTACTGACAAAGTTAGTAGGGTGAAAGGCATTGAGACACTGCAAAAGTCCAGGCTTGTCATCAATCTGAATTAGGAGCCACCACCGGGAACCGATCGGGCCAGTAGATGCAGAGTATCGGTGTGTGTACTACTACTTCCTGGTATTTTTATTTTTATTTTTGCCGGAAAAAATTGGGGGTTTAACCCCCTTTTTTCCAGGGTTTAGGAAAAAAAAAAATTTGTTTGGGGGTTTAATTTTTGGGGGGGGGAAAACAAAATTTACAACGGGGGTTATACCCAAGGCCCAAAAAAACCCTTCTTTACCCTTGAAAGGGGAAAGGGGTCAAATTCCCCCTTCCCCGTGTTTGGGGGGGCACAAGAAAAAAATTTAGGGGAAATAAAATATTTTTCAACCCCTGTTTAAAAAAAATTTCTTTTTTGGGGAAAACTTTTTGGGCCAAACCCAAAAAATTTTTGACCAAGGGGGTTTTTTTTTCCCTTTTAAAAACACATGGGAAGGTGAAAAAATGGGGAAGATGGCCCCCCCCCCCCCCCACGCCCCGGGTTTCCCCCAAGTCTTTGGAAGGTTTCAAAGGGGATTCCTCGTCACATGCCCTAGGGCCTTTTAAAATGGGGGACTTTATTTAAATTTTATTTTCCAAAAAACAAATTTTAAAAATTTTTTTTTTAATTATTTTCCTTTTGGAAATTATGAGACCCGAAGCGTTTGAAAAACCCCCGGTCTCATTTAATTAAGGGAACCCCTTTATGCCTTTTTACATAACAAAGGGGTGTTTTTAAAAAATTTCCTTTGTAATTAGGAAATAAAAATTTACCCCCCCAAGAAAGGAAGGGGGGCAGGCAGAGACAAACAGCTCCATTAGCATTGCTGGGTGTCATACCAACGGCCACCACAAGAGGGCGCCAGATTCTAGAAGGTACCATAAGACTGCACAAGGCCGCAAAGCCGCGGCCTCAATTACGGCCGGCGCGGTCCATCGCGATCACGTGCAGGGGGGGTGCACTATGGAGACAGGATACCCCCAGCTGTGCTGCCCCAGGAGCCAGGTCACTAATTCTAGTCGCCAATGCGACCTGGCGCCTGGGGTTTGTCGAGCACTGATTTACACAAATGTGAGGGTGTACTTACTTTTGTGAGATACTGTATATGAAGTTGACATATCCTAAAGAGATCACTCTTTGACACAATGGGGGAGATTTACTAATACTGGAGCACTTAGGCACTGAACCTTCTCT
This sequence comes from Lithobates sylvaticus, assembly GCA_028564925.1. Lineage (NCBI taxonomy): Eukaryota > Metazoa > Chordata > Amphibia > Anura > Ranidae > Lithobates > Lithobates sylvaticus. The sequence goes on from CM053037.1 coordinate 56,432,585, forward strand.
GCCAGACAAATCACACTGAAAATGTGTCCTCAATGGTGACTCCACCAAACCCACAGCTGCCAAAATAAGGAAGATGGCATGAAGAGCGCCAACCTACAAAAATGAGTCCAAGGAAACCTTAACCACTTCAGCCCCGGAAGGCTTTACCCCCTTAACCGCTTAAGGACCGCCTCCTGCACATATCGGCAGAAGTAGCGCTGCTGTGCACATCAACGTACAGGTACGTTGTCCTTTAAGAGCCCAGCCGTGGGTCGCGCACGGTCCTGAGCTCCGTGACCGCGGCCGATGGTGTCCCGCGATCGGGTCACAGAGCTGAAGAACGGGGAGAGGTATGTGTAAACAAACCTTTCCCCCGTGCTTCCTATTGACACTGTCACTGATCGTCTGTTCCCTGGGAAAGACGATCAGTGACGTCACACGCCAAGCCACGCCCCAGACAGTTAGAAAACACACACAGGGCTCACTTAACCCCTCCCCGCCCCCTAGTGGTTAACTCCTTCACTGCCAGTGTCATTTACACAGGAATCAGTGCATTTAAATAGCAATGGTCCCAAAAATGTGTCAAAAATGTCCGATGTGTCCGCCATAATGTCGCAGTCACAATAAAAATCGTGATCGCCGCCATTACTAGTAAAAAAAAAAATATTAATAAAAATGCTATAAAACTATCCCTATTTTGTAGACGCTATAACTTTTGCGCAAACAAATCAATAATCGCTAATTGCGATTTTTTTTTTACCAAAAATATGTAGAATACGTATCGGCCTAAACTGAGGAAAAAAATGTTTTTTTATATATTTTTTGGGGATATTTATTATAGCAAAAAGTAAAAAATATTGAATTTTTTTCAAAATTGTCGCTCTATTTTTGTTTATAGCGCAAAAAATAAAAACCGCAGGGGCGATCAAATACCACCAAAAGAAAGCTCTATTTGTGGGAAAAAAGAAGGATGTCAATTTTGTTGGGAGCCACATCGCACGACGCGCAATTGTCAGTTAAAACGACGCAGTGCGAATCGCAAAAAGGGGCCTGGTCCTTTGGCTGCAAATTGGTCCGGGGCTTAAGTGGTTAATGACCAAAGCTTTTTTTGCGATTCGGGACTGCGTCTATTTTACTGACAATTGCGCGGTCGTGCGACATTGTACACAACAAATTGACGTCCTTTTTTTACCACAAAAAAACTTCTTTTGGAGGTATTTGATCAGCTCTGTGGTTTTATTTTTGCACTAAAAACAATAAAGAAGAGCGACAATTTTGAAATAAAAAAACAATATTTTTTACATTTATTTTTTTTAAAACAAATTTCTTCATCAGTTTAGGCCGATGTATATTCTACAATATTTTTGGTAGAAAAACAAAAAAAAAATCTGCAATAAGCGTATATTGCTTGGTTTTCCAAAATGTAGCGTCTATAAAATGGGAATACTTT
>CM053037.1:56434499-56510388 GCA_028564925.1 Lithobates sylvaticus
TACCCTATTGTAGTCTCTAATTGGGCCTGGTGGAGGCTTTTTCTAACATACTCTTTAACAGAGGCCCTCTCTGTGTCCATTAGAGAGACCCCCTCCAGGTCCCATTAGAGTACTCTGCTTCTCTTCCTTTTTTTTGTCTATTGTTAAGAAATCTTGGTAGGATCCCAGGGTAAGGAGGACTCCTTAGGGGAGCATCTCTCTGTTTGTGTTGTTATCATAGAATCATTTGTAAAAGGGAGGGGTTAGTAAGATGACCAGGCCCATTTGGGGCGCCAGAAATATTTCGGCACCCAGGCGTTTGTGACCCTAGGAACGGCCCTGACGGCACGTATGATGCAGTCTGTCACTAGCATTAACAGGGCAAACTTTATTTTTCGAAATTATGGTATAATAGAGGAGAGCCAAAGAGGAGGCTTGGAACGCTCCCTGGATCGCATCGTTGATCGGAATGATGTCACAGGGCTATGCGCAATGCATTTCTGTGCTAGTGCATCCTGGTGGTAGGAGGAATGCACGTTCCTTTCTCAAGCTGTTTCAGATTAATTAGATGTGCTGTACTTGTATCCAAATGGTGCTGCCATCTAGTGGAGAATTTTTATATTGCTACAGGCATTTTGAAGTAAAAAGTTACCATCCACTGAAGCTAAACTTAGCAAACGAACATGATTACATTTGAAAAAAACTATTCCACATGTATATAATAATAAAACAACAATAGCCATGTACATATGTGGTATAATATATAAATGGTGAGTATTATATTATACCACGAATGGTCAAAAATGAATTCCCTAATGTCAGGGCTATAAAAACAAATGAGATGGTATTAGTGCAGAAACATGGTAAACATTACTGGACATGTTAAATAACCTTTATTATATGTAAATGGGTAAACGCCAGGTGTTATATAATAGGATAGAAAAAAAAATTGTTTATATTATATGAAGGAAACCTGTGGATAATTTTTCAAAGTGTGGGTAAATAAATAAAGTCTATAATTAGGGTATCAGGAGGTGTGGTATATATATATATATATATATATATATATATATATATATATATATATATATATATATATATATATATATATATATATATATGTAGCACTGACCCCTGAAGGAGCTGCTGATATTTAATTGGGCCTGTACTCTGCTCTTCCACCCCCAGTAAATTGGCTCATCCCACTTGACACAGCTGTGGAACAGTGTTGGTCTGAATCTAGACAACAAAAGGCGACCCCACAATAACAGTATACCAATAATATACCTTTACCATTACCTGGGTATCTCTTGCTCCACCTGTAGGAAAAGGAACAACACTGCACACCAATTGTAATTAACCAGAATGTGATTTTACTAGAACTGGTATAAACAGTAATTACAATAACTACACTGCCACACAAACACAATGTGACAATGCAATGAATATTCACAACTTCTTAATATAGAAAGTTTGTCTGGTTAACCCCTGCAAGCCCGTCTCCAAGTGGGACTAGTGTCCAGAGTGCCAATGCTCTGACACTGGGCAGTTTCCCACTTCCAGCACGCTGACTAATCACAGTAATACAATGTTAAACAAACACTGTACAGTACAGTACACTTTGCTCAATAGCTCCCCATTGAGGTATAATGCAGTCTTTAGTCTTCTGTCTTCTGCTAGCTATTATACTGCAGTGTATTGTAATCCAAGGGTTTTAACAAGAGAAAAAAACAATGTAAGCTGACGATTTAAACTGTTCCAGTGGTGTGACACACTTATAACTACCTCTGGTATATTTGTCTCTGAACCGCACAGTATTGGTGACTCAGTGAGTCATAGGCTTGATGCCTGCTTGAATTCAGTCTAATTGAGTGCGGCCTTTTCTTTAGGACTACTGGTCCCAGCAACACTGTGGTATGAGTCTAAGTGTGTAAAGTGCATTAACTAACTGTCGGCAACAGCCCTCTCACCGCACCAGGTCTGGAAAACTGGAAACCTCCACTCCGATCATCTCAGTCCTGCTGCCAGCCAGCAACATCACACCGTTTCGTTCCGCAAGGAGACCAGGACACTCAAATGGCTCCGTCAGGTTTCTCTAGATCCTTCCCGATCCGGTCACACTGTCTCTTCATTACACAGGTATGAGGCAAAATCGCTGGCTGTTTCGTTCCACAGTTGCTGCAGGCCGCGGTCTCTCGAACCCCTCCTCACAGATCCTTGTAGGCAGGCCACGCGCCCAGAAGAGAAAGAAAATGGCCGCGTGGGGCCCTTTATAGCCTACCCAGCATACAGTTCAGTACTGAGTGTTCATGGGTAAGTTAGCATTGTGGGTAGGTAAGTCCTTGTACAGTGTAAACAATTGAGTCACTTCCTGTAACATTTTTCTTATGTTCTTCAACAGAAAATAGACAAAGTCCCTTTTTGCATTTATGCCACTAGATGGTGCCAAATACCAATTTATAACATTGTCCTTAGTTTAACATTACATAGCACTAAAAGGCAAAAATAACCACGCCCACACGTCCTGCGCATGTGATCGCGATTCAAAACTCCAAGTGAGGGAGTTTTTTTCCTATGCTCAAGCGCTGACAGTTTTTCATCTAGCTTGCTGGCGTTTTTCACTATTTCAGTCTGTATATGCTTAAGGCTGACTCTATAACTGTTTAAAGTTGTTTTACTGCTCGGTGGAGCTTTAATAAAGGATCCCCCTTTTTTACCATACCACACGATTTGGAGGCTTTTTTTCTATTTTCTTGGTATACTTCCTGGGATACTGGCTTGGATACAAGCGTGCGGAGCCTGGTAACAGGCACGGCTGTTGGAGAGACCGGCACCTGGATGACCCTGATCGATTGGATATACGCTTTAAAAGACCAGCAATCTGGTAAGCCTCCATTTATATCTTACAATCTGATGTTGAAATCTGCGTGGTCAATCTGAACATCGCTTATGATACTCCTCAACAATTTTGAATTTTTTATCTTGGGAATTTTTTTTGCAGATTATTCTGTCTGCTACCACGGATTTTTATTTGAACTTTAATGCACTATTCATATATCACACATGCATGCATAGTTTTATTTTATATGCTCAGTTCAAGACTTGGCTATATCACATTCACTTTATTAATTTGTTTGTATAAATTTTCACTTAGCACATAATTTGTCTATTCTATTTTTGGTATGCCGTTAGTGATAATTAATTTTGTCACTATCTAAATTTTCATTAGTACGAGGTGAAGCAATTTATTCACTGTTTAGTCATTCTTTTTTGAGCGCTGCACTTTTTCTTTTCATTTATTGTTGTGTCCGGTTTTTTCCAATTTTTCCAATTTTTATTATTCATATATTTAAAATGTCATTGATGTAACGACTGAAAAAAATCAGGTGTTCAGAAAATCTACTACAGGTACAAGTCACTGCAATGGGCGCTATTTTCACGCCATAATATGCCAATTTAGCCATGGGTTTGTGGGAGACCCAATACATATGGCACAACAATCCATTTTTCTGAACGTCTGATTTTTTTTCGGTCATTACATAGATGACATTTTAATCATATGGGATGACCCCCATCACAGAATTTGTTAAGATCTGGAACTATACCACATTGGAGACACTATACATGCCAAAAATTACTTTAAACCCATGGCAAGGAATTCTCTTTTACACTTTGCCACTTAATGGACCAATAATATTCCAAAAGGACAGTTCTGTCGACTTCGACATAACTGTACCAGAACAGACGATTATATAGAACAGAGTGCCATCCTAAAAAATAAACTGATGGAAAAAGGGTATCCAGACTCCCTTATCCAACAAGCATATTCACACAATCTAGCTGACAAACCCTCCAAAAAAGAAAAAGAGCCCTTTGATCAAACTATTCGATTTACCACCAGAGTCCACACAGAGCATTAAAGAAATGGAGCATATCTTGAAAAAAACATTGGAAAAAATTGTTGGAAGATCCTCAACTCCAACCCCTTCTTCCAGAGCAACCACGAGTCACATATAGGAAAGCCCAAAATCTTAATTAATCTTAATGGAAAAGGGGTATTCTGACTGCCTTATCCAACAAGCATATTCACACTATCTAGCCGACAAACCTTCCAAAAAAGAAAAATACAGTCCTGGGTCTTCCTTGTCATATTTTGCATTTCAACATCTGCCAAATGTTTTCAGTTGATGAAAGGTCTGGACTTCAGGCAGGCCAGTAAAGCACCCGGACTCTTCTACTATGAAGCCATGCTGCTGTCATAGATGCATTATGTGGCTTAGAATTGTCCTGCTGAAATATGTAAGGCTCTTCCTGAAATAGCCGTCATCTGGGTGGAAGCATAGGCTGCTCTAAAACCTGGATATATTTATCAGCATTGATGGTGCCCATTCCATACACACAAATGCACCCCCATACCATCAAACATGCAGGCTTTTGAACTTTGAACTGATAAAGAGCTGGAAGGTCCCTCTCCTCTTTAGTCCAGAGGATGCGGTGCTCATCCCTGCCAAAAAGATTGTCCAATTTCCTGACCACAGTACAGTCACTGCAATGGTTAATTGCCCATTTAGGGCTAGAGGGCTTATTAACCCATTCCTGCCTGCCCCCGCATTCCTTTAAAAGGTTCTGAACACCCAAGGAGCTGAGAGGATCGACAATCATCTGACCATTGTGATTGGCTGTCACATGCAGGTCCTGATCATAAGTGGGGACTGAGAGCCATCTTTGACAGCTCGGTCTCTGTGCTGGGAGCATGCAGTGAGTGTGCTCTCAGCACAGAAGCATTTCCCCCCTCCCCAGTCATGTATATGTGTATGTGTGGCGTGTCACCCTTTTGCTGCCGCACATATGTGTTAGGCATGCAGCAACAGGTTAATGAAGATTTACTTACCAGATCCTCCACTTCTCTATGCTGCTAGACTCCTGCAGCATCGTCTCCCCTATGGTCCAGCGGTCTAAGATCCTGACATAATCAAGACCGATGCAGGGTCTATAGCCCTGCATTGGACATGAGGACTGCACTACCAGATCAGCAGAGGATTGGATAAGTAAAAGTGCTTCTCTCTCCCTTAGAATGAACAAGCAATTAACCCTTACAAGGTAACCCTTGTAGTGCGGGCGTAGCCTATCTGCACAGGGACCATTTTCAAATTTCATAGAGTTGGCCTTTAAAAGAGGCGTGTTCTGATAAAAACACAGGACTGCCATTGCTAACCTCCTCCTCCTGAAAATGCCAGGTGCTTGGCTGTCTCTGGCTTCAATGCTTTCTTAGTCACAGACCTGGAACAAGCATGTAGCTAGTGAAGTCAGAGAAAATTATGATCTCCTAATAGTTACACTTGTTCCGGTTCAGTGACTCAGAAAGTCCTGTAAGCTTTGGGTCATGATAGCCAGGACACTAGTATTTCCAGAAGGAGATCCCAGCAATAGCAGCCTCCATATTTCTCTCTGTACAGTCTTCACTCATTACTGAATATGGATGTCACAGAATCTGTACAAATGGCGGTAGTAGATGTGTATGGGGAAGATCATGATAATGCAATGAATGTTATGATTACCTACAACACCTTGTTATCAGCTGTGCCATTGTAGTGGTGACAGGGTCACTTTAACCAGTTCCCAACCGACGCACGACGATGTACGTCTGCAGAATGGCACGGACAGGCATATGGGCGTACAGGTACGTCCCTTTAAATTTGCCATCGTGCCATCGCATGTGCGCCGGCGGCGGCGCACGTGCCGGTCTGGACCTCCATGAGTCAAATACCCGCGATCGTCTCACGGGGAGGAAGAACGGGGAGATGCTAAAGTAAACAAGCATCTCCCCGTTCTGCCTAGCAACAGTGTCACTGATCTCTGCTCCCTGTGATTGGAACAGAGATCAGTGATGTGTAAAACACAGCCACGCCCCCCCACAGTTAGCAACACGCCCCTAGGACACATTTAACCCCTACACTGCCACCTAGTGGTTAACCCCTTCACTGCCAGTGTCATTTACACAGGAATCAGTGCATTTGTATAGCACTGATTGCTGTATAAATGACAATGGTCCCAAAAATGTGTCAAAAATTCCGATGTGTCCGCCATAATGTTGCAGTCACAATAAAAAGTGCTGATCACCGCCATTACTAGTAAAAAAAAAAAATTATTAATAAAAAATACCATAAAACTATCCCCTATTTTGTAAACACTAAGGCTTTTGCGCAAACCAATCAATAATCACTTATTGCGATTTTTTTACTGTTTTGGGGGATATATATTTGGGGGATATATATTATAGCAAAAAGTAAAAAATAATGCGTTTTTTTTTTTCAAAATTGCCGCTTTTTTTTTGTTTATAGAGCAAAAAATAAAAACCGCAGAGGTGATCAAATACCACCAAAAGAAATCTCTATTAGTGGGAAAAAAAGGACGTCAAAAGGACGCTGCCCGTGATTGAAGATGGATGGACATCGTGGGACACTTTTTTTTTATTATTCAATAAAGGAATTGTCAAAAACTGTCTGTTGTGGTTTTTACTTTCTGACACTTTTTTTTGGTGAATGGGTAGGGGTACAATGTACCCAATACCTATTCACATGGGAGGGGGGCGGGATCTGGGGGCCTCCAGATTTTGATACGCCCCCCACCTGCAGACCCCGCCAACCAATGGCCAGGGCAAGGGAAAAGAATCACCGCTCCAGGTGGAAATGTTGATATAGAACTCTCCTCGGGAACTGGAACACCGGCTAAGCATATAGCGACATCAGGCAAAAAGGACGTTTTGGACAGCCACAATGGCCAGGGCTGTCGGAAAGAGGCTCTTGTCCCCAAAGAACCCCAAAGCACCCTCTCCATGTTTGGGGCATGTGGCCTGGTATGGTTCAGAGGGGGGGGGGGGCGCTCGCTCGTCTCCCCCCTATCCTGACCTCCAGGCTACATGCTGATTTTGGCCCCCACCCCAATTTTTCTTTACATTTTGGCGTGGAGCTCCCCTTAAAATCCATACCAGATCCAAAGGGACAAAGGGACTGGTATGGTCGGGGGGACCCTGCACCGTTTTTTCCCCTGATTTTTCATCTATATTGCTCTATATTGCCCACTGTGGATTTACATTGGTACTTTGACATTAAATGCCGTTGTTATGGCAGCAGATGGCTGCCATAACCCTGGTATTTTTCTCCATCGTGGGCGGCTGGCTGTTTTAGATAAAATCGGTTTCTGCGGCGGATTCGTCGCAATATCACTTATCGGGCCAGGAGAGGCCCCCCCCTGCCACGCTACGGTCGTCTCCGCAGCTTACGATCGGGTCCTCTCCCCTCTGAGGCTGGATGCCGAGTGAGGGAAAGATGGCCCCCCACTCGGCTCCATAACATTAGAGGGCGGAAGCGACATCAAACGTCACTTCCGCCCAATGTTCTTAAAGGGATATTTATTATTTTTCTTTCACATTTATTTATTTTTTTGTTCTTAAAGGGGACTCACCTCTTCCGTTTTTGGTGCTTTATTTATTTTTATTTATTTTTTTAAATGACTTTTTTTAATTTATTTTTTTATTGCATTTAAGTCTAAATGTGAGATCTGAGGTCTTTTTGACCCCAAATCTCACATTAAAGAGGTCCTGTCATGCTTTTTATCTATTACAAGGGATGTTTACATTCCTTTTAATAGGAATAAAAGTGACCAAAACATTTTTTTTTTTAAAGGGACAGTGTCAAAATAAAACATAAAAAGTAAAATAAATAAGAAAGAATTTTTTTAAAGCGCCCCGTCCCGCCCAGCACGCTCGCAGAAGCGAACGCATACATAAGTCGCGCCCGCATATAAAAATGTGTAAAAAAGTTTACAAACCACACATGTGAGGTATCACCGTGATCGTTAGAGCGAGAGCAATAATTCTAGCACTAGATTTACTCTGTAACTCAAAACTGGTAACCTGTAGAAATATTTAAATGTTGCCTATGGAGATTTTTAAGGGTCAAAGTTTGTCACCATTCCACGAGCGGGTGCAATTTTGAAGCGTGACATGTTGTGTATCAATTTACTCGGTGTAACATCATCTTTCACAATATTTCAAAAAAATTGGGCTAACTTTACTGTTGTCTTATTTTTTAAGTCAAAAAAGTGTATTTTGTCCAAAAAAATTACGCTTGTAAGACAAATACGGTATGACAAAGTATTGCAACGACCGCCATTTTATTCTCTAGGCTGTCTGAAAAAGAAAAGTTTGGCGGTTCTACATAATTTTCTAGCAAAAGAAAAAAATGATTTTAACTTGTAAACAACAAACCTCAAAAAGAGGCTTGGGGGTGAAGTGGTTAAATTATTTTTTTTCCTTTAGAAATGTTATTTTGCTGCAGCATGTTCTACACATCGCACAGATGTGCCACTTTAGCGGAAGACTAAGGGGACCCCCCCAAGCACGATATTTAAAGGAATATTTCATGTACATATACGTCGGCAGAATGGCACAGTTGCGCAAATGGGCGTACCTGTACCTTCCATTTGAATTTGCCACGAGCTCCATGAGTAGGATCGCGGGTCCCGCAGACTCGATGTCCACGGGGATACACGCGATCGTCTCACGGAGAGGAAGAACAGGGAGATGCTAATGTAAACAAGCAACTCCCCGTTCTGCCTAGTGACACTGTCACCGATCATAACTCCCTGTGATCGGGAGCGGTGATCAGTGATGTGTCACTCGTAGCCATGCCCCCTAACAATTAGAATCACTCCCTAGGACACACTTAACCCCTTCCTAGACAGCCAACTGTAATTTTTACAGTAATCAGTGCAATTTTATAGCACTGATCGCTGTAAAAATGACAATGGTCCCAAAAATGTGTCAAAATTGTCCGATGTGTCCGCCATAATGTCGCAGTCATGATAAAAATTGCAGATCGCCGCCATTACTAGTAAAAAAAAGATTATTAATAAAAATGCCATAAAACGAACCAATCAATAAATGCTTATTATGATTTTTTTACCAAAAATATGTAGACGAATACGTATCGGCCTAAACTGAGAAAAAAAAAAAAAAATGTTTTTTTCAAAATTGGCGCTCTATTTTTGTTTATAGCGCAAAAAATTAAAACTGCAGAGGTGATCAAATACCACCAAAAGAAAGCTCTATTTGTAGGAAAAAAAGGACTTCAATTTTGTTTTGGAGCCACGCCGCACGTGCAATTGTTAGTTAAAGCGACGCAGTACCGAATCGCAAAAAGTCCTCTGCTTAAGTGGTTAAAAATCACTGCTCCTGGAAAAACGGCTGTTTTAAAAACTTTATTTTTTGCATTGATGCATGTTTCCTGGGGCAGGACCCGGGTCCCCAAACACTTTTTATGGCAATTACTTGCATATAAGCCTTTAAAATGAGGACTTTTGATTTTTCATGTTCCTGTCCCGTAGACTTTAATAGGGTTTAAACGTTTGCGAGAACTTTTTGCCTGTTTGCATGTTCTGGTGCAAACCGAACCGGGAGGGTGGTCGGACCATCCCTAGTTGTCATTATGGGGTATTGTTTGTAGAATTGTGAGGAAAATATTAAATTGAATCCCTTTTGGAATAGACTCTAACATAACAAAATGTGGAAAAAGTGAAGCGCTGTGAATACTTTCTGGATACACTGTATGTCTTTCTGACAAGGTGGGCATCTGAAAACATAACCCAAGAAATGTAAGTAGCAATTCTTCAGGCTCATTTCTTTTTTGGAATATTGTGTTATCCTAGTTTTCCTCCAAATAAAGTGTCACAAAATATGCAAAATCATTTCTAGGGATAAATGAGGAAATCTAGAGCCAGGTGCGAACGTACTTTATCAATAGAATTATTTTCTCTGGTGTGTTAGTGTAATTCTCTAAATTACCACTAGATGTCAGTAGCATTCCATGGTAAGCACTGCGAGCAGAAAGCAGAAGAGTTCCTTTGTATTGTTTTGTCTGCCTTTGGCAACCTAATCAGTTTCAATGATCATTTGTGATTTATCATACTGAAAATAAAAAGTGATAGGGAGGAGAAATACAACGCAGTTGTACAGTCTAGATTTTCACTCTAATGTAATTTTTATATGCCAATAGTCCTATATTTCCTCATCTAATGCATTGATGGCCTTTTCCTATTGAATGGGATCAGACTGCTGCTACTTTAACCACTTCAATACAACAGAAAATGTTATACTTACCTGACGGTAATTTTCCTTTCCTGATGCAAAGCATGACAGCATACACAAATGGGATAGGCTCCGCCTCCAGCCCAATCAGCACTGGTTATACTATATTTAACCACCTCACTACAGTGCATTTTCACCCCCTTCCTGCCCAGGCCATTTTTCAGCTTTCAGCGCTGTCGCACTTTGAATGACAATTGCGTAGTCATACAACACTGTACCCAAATGAAATTGTTATCATTTTTTCCCCACAAATAGAGCTTTCGTTTGGTGGTATTTGATCACCTCTGAGTTTTTTATTTTTTGCGCAATAAACAAAAGAAGAGCGACAAATTAAAAAAAAAAACAATATTTTTTACTGTTTGCTATACTAAATATCCCCAAAAAATATATAAAAAAACATGTTTTCCGCAGTTTAGGCCGATACGTATTCTTCTACATATTTTCGGTAAAAAAAAAATCGCAATTAGCGATTATTAATTAGTTTGCGCAAAAGTTATAGCATTTACAAAATGGGGGATAGTTTTATAGCATTTTTATTAATATTTTTTTTTACTAGTAATGGCGGCGATCTGCGATTTTTATTTTGACTGCGACATTATGGCGGACACATCGGACATTTTTGACACATTTTTGGCATCATTGTCATTTATACAGCAATCAGTGCTATTTAAATGCATTGATTCCTGTATAAATGACACTGGCAGTGAAGGGGTTAACCACTAGGGGCGGGAGGGGTTAATTATGTTCCCTGGGAGTGATTCTTACTGTGGGGGGAGGGGACTCACAAGGGGAGGAGACCGATCGGTGTTTCTCTGTACAGAGAACACACCATCGGCTCCTCTCCTCTGACAGGACCGTTGATCTGTGTGTTTACACACACAGATCCACGGTCCCGCTGTGTTACCGGGCAATCGCGGGTGCCCAGCGGACATCGCGGCCACTGGGCACGCACATCGGGTGCCCAGTGACACGGCGAGCGCGTGCTCCCTGGAGTGCACTGAAGGGGAGGACGTCATATGACGCCCTTCCTAGCTGAGAGCTGCGCCGCCTGGCCGTCAATTGACGGCCGGCGGTCGCAAGGTAGTTAAATAAGTCGCCTCTCCCTAGGCGGTATTCTCGTAACTATACTCAAATGCGAAACGCACAAGGGAGGGACCTGCATGTTGTCATGCAAGGTAAGTATAACATTTTCCGTTTTCCTGACACAAAGCATGGCAGCATACATGAATGGGATGTAGCACGCCCACAAAAACTAGAAGGGAGGGCCATGCTGAAGCGTTTGCATCAACATATCATTAGATTAGAACTGAAGTCGATTCCCCTGCTTCCAATGTTGGCTGATTGACTTTGCAATAGGCAAAAAATGGTTTGTAGTATATGAACCTGGTTGGTATCCTATAAAATTCTGGACCTCTGAATTTTGCCCATGAGCATACCATCCATCTGATAAAGTGAGCTCTGCACTAGATTGATGATTTTACCTTCCTTCTATAAGCCCCTTAGACTACTCTGATCCGAGATAATGCTATTGTCTTAGCGGACAGTGCAAGTCTTCTGATACTACCAGGCCTGAAGAGGCCACTGTCTGACCTTCTAGAGAAGGACCACTTCCATGTATTTCTTCCACATAGAGTCCATTACTCCAGCTTGTGGTGACGCTTGACATTTTAGTTTGGATATGCTGGAAGGGTGATGTCTTGACCCAGAAGCAAAGATACAGACCTTCTTCTGGTGCTGGTGAAGAAGAAACCAGAGCCATTTTGTTTGATTATGGTAGCAATAAGGTAGTTTACTGCTTGACGCTTGGATCTCTGAAAGAGTTCTCAAAGACGTGTTTTTCTTAAGAAATACTACTTTGGTGTCACTGAACCTATTGAGGTAGTCTTGTTCAGAAGAATGACTCTAGTTGCAGTCGGGAGCAGAGGATTCATCCTGAAATTCTGCACGATTTTCCAAGTTCTAGTATACCTGGAGTTTGCCGCAGGTTTGCCCGGCTTCCACGAGGTTTCAAATAATGAAGGCGAGATCCCACAGTGAGCCTTTCTAACTTGGTCTCCCAGTTGCTAGATGTAACGTGGCTGAATTTGGATACACTTGGTTCAGCTGTGCAAGGTCTGAGATCTCAAAAAGCCTAAAATAGGAGGAACTTGGGCCAAAGACTGTACTTTGAGGACACCATGGCCTGTACGGCCACCAGATCATTGCCCTTATCCCAGCTGTATGACTACGGATCCTGGTTGAACTAGACGGACTTGTGTCCTTTTTCAACCTTCCCCACCATGCACTATGATCCTGATGAGGAGCTTAGAGATCACGAGTCTTGTGGCTATACAGGTTAACCTGCTGACCCAGCTGGAGGTTAGTAGATCCACTGCTTACACTTCTGGGAAGCTCCTCTTGCAGGAATGACTTCCATTCCTGACCATTGAGTTTACTGCCAGGTTGAGATTCATTGAACTGCTTGTTGGCATCGGGCAGTCATTCTCAACCAGGGTTCCGTGGACCCCTGGGGTTCCTGGAGCTGTGGCTGATGAATTACCTTTCTGATGGTGTCTACAGAGTTCAAGGTTCAACATCACTTCGCAAAGCCAGCAGCATGACACAAAATATATTTTTAGCTGTCGCTAAGGGTGGCATTCTTTTGTCACCTCCCACTCTAATTTAGAACATTTCGCCATTCATTCCTATGGGACCAGTTTTGCCGCAAAAACAACATTTCGTGAACCATTCGGCAAAACATTCTACAGAGTAATAGCACACCAATTGGGAACAATTCTTTTTTTTTTTTTCTAAAATTATTTTTTTTTTTCAAAAAATATTATTTTTTTCAAAATGATTATTTTTTTTCAAAAATGATTTTTTTTATATTTTTTTTTATTTATTTATTTTCTAAATTGATTTTTATTTTTTCTTCTAAAATTATTTTTTTTTTTTCAAAATTTAATTTTTTATTTTATTTTTTTCTAAAAAAAAAAATTTTCTAAAATTATTTATTTATTTATTTATTTTCTAAATTGATTTTAATTTTTTTTTTTAAATTATTTATATTTTTTCAAAAATGATTTTTTTTTTTTCAAAAAATTTTTTTTTTTCAAAAATGATTTTTTTATTAAAAAATGATATTTTTTTTTCAAAAATGATATTTTTTTTCAAAAATGATTTTTATTTTTCAAAAATGATTTTTATTTTTCAAAAATGATTTTTTTATTAAAAATGATTTATTTAATTTTTCTAAAATGATTTTTTTTTTCAAAATAATTTTTTTTTTCTTTTTCAAAAATGATTTTTTTTTATATATATATATTAAATTATTTTTCCTGACAGGCTCCATGGCAGCATACATGTGGGTTAGTCCCGCCTCCATAACTACCCAATAGGACCCCTCTCCCATAAATCTTTGCTCCTGGCTGCTATCCGTGTTCCTTTTTTGTCCTCCTCTGTAGGACCAAGTGGTTCTCCTACCTAAAGATGACTTTACAGCGATCGATCGGCCGAATGACAAAGTTTGTTTCCTCCGATAGGCCTTGACTGTTAACCACTTCAATACCAGACACTTAGACACCTTCCCGCCCAAGCCAATTTTCAGCTTTCAGCGATGTCGCAATTTGAATGACAATTGCGCGGTCATGCTACACTGTACCCAAACAAATTTTTTATCATTTTGTTCCAACAAATAGAGCTTTCTTTTGGTGGTATTTGATCACCTCTGCGATTTTTATTTTTTGCGCAACAAACAAAAAAAGACCGAAAATTTTGCAAAAAAACAAGTTTTTCTTTGTCACTGTTAATTTTTTTTGTAAATAAGTGCGTTTTCTTCTTCAATGACGGGCACTGATAAGGCGGCACTAATGGGCACTGATAAGGCGGCACTGATGGGCACCGATGAGGTGGCACCAATTAGGGGGCACCGATGAGGTGGCACTGATGATGGGCACTGATAGGCGGCACTGATGGGCACTGATAGGTGGCACTGATGGGCATTGATAGGTGGCACTGGTATGCGGCACTGATGGGCACTCAGGTGGCACTGATGGGCACTCATAGGCGGCACTGACGGGTACTTATGGGTGGCACTGATGCACACATATAGGTGGCACTGATAGGTGGCATGCATGGGCACTGATAGGTGGCATGGATGGGCACTGATAGGTGGGCATGGGTGGGCACGGATGGGCACTGATAGGTGGCACTGATGGACGCTGATGAGTGGCACTGATAACACTTATGGGTGGCATTGCTGGGAATCCTTTTTTTTTTACTTTTTTTTTTATTAAATATGATGTGCCAATCAGTGCCCATCTGTGGGCACTGATTGGCATATTTTTGATTTTTTTTTAACATGTGGATGGCCATGGGGGATGTACCTGGCCATCCACATGCTGGGGGCTTCCCTGGTGGTCCTAGGGGCTTCCCTGGTGGTCCTGGGGGCTTCCCTAGTGGTCTAGTGTGGGCATCTGAGGGGGGCTGCGCTGATAAACAATCAGCGCAGACCCCCCCTGTCAGGAGAGCCGCCGATCGGCTCCCCTCTACTCGCGTCTGTCAGACGCGAGTGAGGAAAAGCCGATCAACGGCTCTTCCTGTGTACATCGTGATCAGCCGTGATTGGACACGGCTGATCACGTGGTAAAGAGCCTCCGCCGGAGGCTCTTTACCGAGATCAGTGTAGCGGTGTGTCAGACTGACACACCGCTCCACCGATCGCCGCGATGCGCGCCCCCACGGGTGCGCGGCGGCTGTTATCCTGAAGGACGTCATATGACGCCCAGTCAGGATAACGAAGCCACTTCCCGGACGTCAATTTACTATTGACCGGGCGGGAAGTGGTTAAGCAGGGTATGGAGTGTATATGCAGAGTAGCGCTGAAGAGATGGTTTGACTTACCCCAAGTGCGCCTGGCCTGTTTGCCTGTTGTCATAGGTGGCCATTATCTGCTGGGAGGTCCGGTGTGTGCGTGCCTTGGATCGTTCGGCCAAGTGATCGTTGGTGGAGTGCTGATTCTGTATATTTCCATGGCAGCAGTGTTTATGTGTGTGCCTGTTTTATTCCAAGTCTGATCCACAACCTAATGATTATAGACGCAGTGGATCGTCAAAATCGCACCACCATAAATCTTCCTCAAAGTCCAGCCACCATAGGTCCGCTAGGTCGGAACAGCGTGACAGAGATCATTCTCGCCCCCCTGTGGCTCATTCCAGTAAGAGGCCAGAAAAATCATGCTGGGGGTGCAGGATGCCCGTTCCAGCAGACAAGTCCCTATGTGACCATTGCTTTACTAAAGCGGAAGATGAAAGAGATGGCGCTGACCAGCGTTTGGAATCAATGGTGAGGCGAGTGGTGAAGGAATCCCTGCAGGAAAGGGAAGCTCAACAGCCATGTGAATCCCCATCAGACCCATTAGGCCCTACAGTGGGAGAGGGATTGCTGCAGGAAACATGGGAAGCTGTACCCTTGCTATAAAAATGCTATAAAACTATCCCCTATTTTGTAAACGCTATAACTTTTGCGCAAACTAATTGATGATCGCTAATTGCGATTTTTTTTTTACTGAAAATATGTAGAAGAATACGTATCGGCCTAAACTGCGGAAAAAAAAATGTTTTTTTATATATTTTTTGGGGATATTTATTATAGCAAAAAGTAAAAAAATATTGTTTTTTTTTTTAATTTGTCGCTCTTCTTTTGTTTATTGCGCAAAAAATAAAAAACGCAGAGGTGATCAAATACCACCAAACGAAAGCACTATTTGTGCGGAAAAAATGATAACAATTTCATTTGGGTACAGTGTTGTATGACTACGCAATTGTCATTCAAATTGCGACAGCGCTGAAAGCTGAAAAATGGCTTGGTCAGGAAGGGGGTGAAAATGCACTGTAGTGAGGTGGTTAAATGTTTTTTTTAATTTTTTATGATTTTATCCCTATGATCCCCTCCGCACTCCTCTCCTGATCCCCTCCGCACTCCTCTCCTGTACATACTGCCCCCATCTGTCAGGTTCTGGAAAAACCTAGTGAACGCCAGTTTGCACCTTTATAGAGCCACCTACTCGGGCAGGGGTTGCCCACAAAAATTTTGTCTAACCTATTGGTTAGACAATAATACTACGGCAACTGATGCAATAAGTAACCCTTAGACCCCTTTCACACCACAACGCCAATAGCGTCGGCGGTAAAAACGCCGCTATTTTTAGCGGCGTTTTTACCGTCGGATTTGCGGCGCATTTCGGCCGCTAGCGGGGCGCTTTTACCCCCCGCTAGCGTCCGAGAAAGGGTTAAAACCCCCGGCAAAACGCTGCAATAGTTCCGTTTTGCCGGCGGTATTACAGCGCTGCCCCATTGATTTCAATGGGGAGCAGCGGTGGAGGAGAGGTGGAGGAGAGGTGGAGGAGCGGTGAGTTCACCGATCCAAAGAAGCTGCTGGCAGGACTTTTTGTGACGCCCTGCCAGCGCATGTTATATAATGTGCCCTGCTGTGGTCTGTGGCCGCATCAGAGGATCTGCCCCTATGTGGGTAATGTTTGGCCCCTGTGTGGGCAATTTTGTATGCCAATGAAAAACTCAATAAAAAAGATTTTTTAAAAAAAATAAAAAATAAATAAAAAAGAGGACCAGTCTTAAAGTAGTTAAAAACATTTCTTTGCTACAAAATTACTTAGAACTCCCAAACATTATACTTTTTTTTCTAACACCCTAGAGAATAAAATGGCGGTCGTTGCAATACTTTCTGTCACACCGTACTTGCACGGCGAATACAAGCGCACATTTTTTTTGGAAAAAATACACTTTGTTGAATTAAAAAATAGGAAAACAAGTTAAACCAATTTTTTTTTTATATTGCGAAAGATAATGTTACGCCGAGTAAATTGATACCCAACATGTTACGCTTCAAAATTGCGCCCGCTCGTGGAATGGCGACAAACTTTTACCCTTAAAAATCTCAGTTTTGCATAATTTTTTTCCAAAAGTTTTGCAAAATTCTACAGGTTCCGTGTTTCGAGTTACAGAGGAGGTCTAGGCTAGAATTATTGCTCTCGCTCTCCCGATCGCAGTGTGGTTTGAATACCATTTTCATATGTGGGCGCTACTCACGTATGCGTTCGCGTCTGCGCGCAAGTTTGTCGGGACGGGGCGCCTTTTAAAAAAAAGTTTTCTTTCTTTTTCTTCACATGTGCGAGTCGTGCTGTGCTTTCTGAATGGACCCACAGTATGTGTCCCAGGAGCTTGCTGGCAGAGACGGGGGAGAACTTCTGTTTTTTTTTTTTTTATTGCATTTTAGTGTAAATATGAGATCTGAGGTCTTTTTGACCCCGGATCTCATATTTAAGAGGTCCTGTCATGCTTTTTTTCTGTTACGAGGGATGTTTACATTCCTTGTAATAGGAATAAAAGTGACACAATAATTTTTTTTTTAAAACAGTGTAAAAATAAAAGGTAAAATAAATAATAATAATAAAAAAAATTTGAAATGTAATTTTGAAGCGTGACATGTTGGGTATCAATTTTCTCGGCACAACATTATCTTTCACAATATAAAAAAAAAAAATTGGGCTAACTTACTGTTGTCTTATTTAAAAAAAAAAAAGTGCGCTTGTAAGACCGCTGCGCAAATACGGCTCTGTGACTGGCCGGAGCCGCGTGACATGACTCCCGCAAATGCACACGGGAGCAATCAGTAACAGCACACGCTGGGGGAAGAAATGGCACTGAGGTCCGTTTTTTCACAGCGCATACGCTGATTACATCATTGGTGCACTACATGTGAAATATCTCCTAAACGACGCACGTTTAGGAGGTATTTCCACTACCTATAGGTAAGCCTTATTCTAGGCTTACCTATAGTTTAAAGCAGGGGTCTCAAACTGGCGGCCCTCCAGCTGTTGCAGAACTACAAGTCCCATCATGCCTCTGCCCATGGGAGTCCAGCTTGTAACCATCAGCCTTGCAATGCCTCATGGGAATTGTAGTTCTGCAACAGCTGGAGGGCCACCAGTTTGAGACCCCTGGTTTAAAGTCACTAGGGAGGGTTTACAACCACTTTAACACATTGATCGCCCAGCCCAGTGTCACTAGTACAGTGACAGTGCAGATTTTTAGCACTGATCACTGTATTAGTGTCACTGGTTCCCACAAAGTGTCAGTTAGTGTCAGACTGTCCGCAGCAATATTGCAGTCCCCGATATAAGTCGCTAATCGCCGCCATTACAGTAGTCGGTTTGCGAGTAACGCGGTTAACAAGCGTTTCGCAAAACGAGCACTGTATTTATAAAAATCCTAACTCGGTTTTCAAGATTAGTCTCGCAAATGAGCAGGATTCAGGCCAAAAGTGGTGTGCAGTACTGTTTTTGGCCTGAGGTGGGGGCGCTGGAGCCGAACAGCGCCCATTGCCGGCATTCGGAAATGTGCGGAAAGACCCGAGGACAGTTCAGCTGACCTCGGCAAACCTCGGAAAGGCTTGTGAATGGAGTCTTTCCGAGGTTTGCCGAGGTCAGCCGAAGTGTGCTCGGGCCTTTTCGTTAGTTTCCGAGGCTCTCCGGTGCCCCCCCCCGCCTCTGGCCGCATGCGGTATTGCATCCCATAGAAGTCAATGCGGAACAAATTATTTTAGTTTCCATTGACTTCAATGGGAAAACTCACTTTGATATGCAAGTACTTTGGATTACGAGCATACTCCTGGAACGGAATATGCTCGTAATCCGAGGTTCCACTGTATAAAAATAAAAATTCCAGTATATATCCCATTGTTTGTAGAGACTATAACTTTTGCGCAAACCCACCAATATACGCTTATTGGGATTTTTTTTTTTTTTACCAAAAATATGTAGCAGAATACATGTTGGCCTAAAAAGAAATTTGATTTTTCATGTATGGGATTTGTTTATAGCGCAAATACCACTAAAAGAAAGCTCTATTTGTGCGGGAAAAAAAAGGAATAAATTAAATTTGGGTACAGCGTTGCATGACTGCGCAATTGTCAGTTAAAGTAACACAGGGCCGTATTGCAAAAAAGATTCTGGTTATGAAGGGGGTAAATCTTCCAGCGTTCAAGTGGTTAAAAACCCTATAAAGCAAGACAGGGGTGATTCTAGGTGCCCCCATGAATACGTCCGGAGTGTGACGAAACGTCGTAGGAGGAGCGACGTGCTGACGTCACCGCGAGCAAATGTCCCGTCACGAAGTACAGGCGTTAGTACTGCAGCCGGCCGGCCGCAAACATATTTTTAACCTTTTTAGTTTATGCACATTTGTAGTGCTTTAATTTGAAATAAAATAGCCCACACAGGTTTTAACCATGATCTCTTTCTGGCATCCTTTTTTCCATGTGTGAGCCCCTACTATGCCCATTGTGAGAGCTGGCACCAGTGGATATAATTTGGAGCCCATAGCCCAGCAGCCTAGACGGAACCTTCCCATACAGGACGACGGGATCGGTGTGTGGTTTGCCGTGAGGAAAAGGCCCTGGCTGGGCAATAGCCACAGGCACATTATTCCTGGAAGTTGGTAATCAAGCACTGCAGACGGTGGTGGGATTGCTGAACACTTCAGTCACCTTACCTGTGTTGTCACCAATATCATTTGGACTGTCACTTTGTTGAGCACACACATATTTTGGAGTTGTTTTTTTTGGTTCACAGGATTCTCCTTAGGATTTTTTTCTGGACTGTTTAAGGCATTATCCGTATAATTTAACCACTTGCCGACCGGCGCACGACGATATACGTCGACAGAATGGCACGTACAGGCAGGAGGGCGTATATACAAGTCCCTCCTTTAGCCTGTCCGTGCCATCGGGAGCGGCGCGCTCCCGCGCCGGTCGGGACCCCCGTGAGTCCGATCGCGGTTCCCGCGGATTCGATCGCCGCGGGGACCCCCGCGATCGTCTCACGGAGCGGCTGAACGGGGAGATGCCGAGATAAACAGCATCTCCCCGTTCTGCCTAGCAACTAGTGACGCCGATCTCTGCTCCCTGTGATTGGAGCAGAGATCAGCATTCACTAGCTGACAGCCACGCCCCCCCACAGTAAAAAACACACCCCTAGGCATACTTAACTCTTACACTGCCCCCTTGTGGTTAACCCCTTCACTGCCAGTGTCATTTATACAGAAATCAATGCATTTAAATGCATTAATTGCTGTAAAAAATGACAATGGTCCCAAAAATGTGTCAAAAATGTCCGATGTGTCCGCCATAATGTCGCAGTCACAAAAAAAATCGCAGATCTCCGCCATTACTAATAAAAAAAAAATATTAATAAAAAGGCTATAAAACTATCCCCTATCTTGTAAACGCTATAACTTCTGCGCAAACCGATCAATAATCGCATATTGCGATTTTTTTAACCAAAAATATGTAGAAGAATACGTATCGGCCTAAACTGAGGAAAAAAAAAGTTTTTTTTATATATTTTTTGGGGATATTTATTATAGCAAAAAAAAATAAAAAATAATGCATTTTTTTCAAAATTGTCGCTCTATTTTTGTTTATAGCGCAAAAAATAAAAAACGCAGGGGCGATCAAATACCACCAAAAGAAAGCTCTATTTGTGGGAAAAAAAGGACGTCAATTTTGTTTGGGAGCCACGTTGCAAGACCGCGCAATTGTCAGTTAAAGCGACGCAGTGCCGAATCGCAAAAAAGGGGCCTGGTCCTTTGGCTGCAAATTGGTCCGGTCTGAAAGTGGTTAAAGACACTGATAGTTTGTGATTTATTTTTGTCACTATTGTCACATGATCATTGTCCATAATTTTTTCTTCACAGCTACGCTATCTGAATTTTCATTTCACGAGTAGCACGTTGGTGTAACATTTTCACCATCATATCATTATATTATTTGCATTTTGTTTATTAGTTTAGCGCGACTTTTTCCGTTTTCTCTGTGATTCTAGGTGGGCCAAAGGCCATGGGCTTAGGGAAGAACTTAAGGGGTAAAGAACACTTTCTGGTTGCTGCCTGCCTCATCAGTGCCCATTAATGCAGCCTTGCCAGTGTAGACATGGCTAGAGTAGAGGCCCCAGGGATCACAGTCACACAGAGTCACGCCTGCTAGAATGATCATATATTCCATATCCCATAAGAGACAAGAGGGGTGGGGGGGCAACTGCAGAACTTTTTCAATGTTGGCACTTGTCCAGTGTTTGCCCTCTGTAAAATGACATCACCTTCCCTTTTCTATGCATTTTTCACTGTAAAAAAACGAGTGCAGCACGGTGAAGTCCACTAGTCAGGAGCAAACATTGTCATCAGACCAAGTGCAAGGTTGGTCAACTAATGTAGTAAAATGGATGCTAGAAACAGATGGGACTTGGGGTGGATTAATGAAAGGTGTATTGTTTCTTTTTAGAGGAAAGTGAGTGTGGTCATCTCACCCAGTATGTGGGTTTGGAGGCATGGGATCTGACTCCTGGACCCAACACAGACCTGTCCGTTGTGGACTTCAAATCCCCTGACGCAAGTTGCACTACGCCTTACGGCTTTGCGCCCCAGGAACCCTACTGCGCATGCGTGAGGCTCTGCTCCCCTCTCCTACTGGCCCAGGGGCCCGGGGAAGGAGGTGAAAGGAGAGCCTGGGTGGTGACGTCAATACCCGCGGCTGAGGCTCCTGGAAGTGGGAGTAGGATACATGTATTAGAAAGGTGAAACACCTGAAACGTGCCAAATGTGGCACCGGGGGGTGGGGGGCCATTGGAGTACAACGAGCGGAAGTTCCACTTTTGGGTGAAACTCCGCTTTAAGTGGTCAATCCTCTGCATTTTAAAAAAAAAAGCTGTTTTATCCTGTATGCACAGATCCTCCTCTGTCCCATGTAATGTGCTCTGTCCTCTGTCCCCTGTAATGTGCTCTGTGCTCTGCCCCATGCAATGTGTCCTGTCCCATGTAATGTGCTCCATACTCTGTCCCATATAATGTGCTCTGTCCTCTGTCCCATGTAATGTACTCTGTCCTCTGTCCCATGTAATGTGCTCTGTCCCCTGTAACGTGCTCTGTCCTCTGTCCCCTGTAATGTGCTGTGTCCTCTGTCCCATGTAATGTGTCCTGTCCCTTGTAATGTGCTCTGTCCTCTGTCCCTTGTAATGTGCTCTGTGCTCTGCCCCATGTAATGTGTCCTGTCCCATGTAATGTGCTCTGTGCTCTGTCCCTTGTAATGTGCTCTGTGCTCTGTCCCTTGTAATGTGCTCTGTGCTCTGCCCCATGTAATGTGTCCTGTCCCATGTAATGTGCTCTGTGTCCTGTCCCATGTAATGTGCTCTGTCCTCTGTCCCTTGTAATGTGCTCTGTGCTCTGCCCCATGTAATGTGCTCTGTCGTCTGTCCCCTGTAATGTGCTCTGTCCTCTGTCCCCTGTAATGTGCTCTGTCCTCTGTCCCCTGTAATGTGTCCTGTCCCTTGTAATATGCTCTGTCCTCTGTCCCATGTAATGTGTCCTGTCCCTTGTAATATGCTCTGTCCTCTGTCCCCTGTAATGTGCTCTGTCCTCTGTCCCCTGTAATGTGCTCTGTCCTCTGTCCCATGTAATGTGTCCTGTCCCTTGTAATGTGCTCTGTCCTTTGTCCCTTGTAATGTGCTCTGTGCTCTGCCCCATGTAATGTGCTCTGTCCTCTGTCCCCTGTAATGTGCTCTGTCCTCTGTCCCCTGTAATGTGCTCTGTCCTCTGTCCCATGTCATGTGTCCTGTCCTCTGTCCCCTGTAATGTGTCCTGTCCTCTGTCCCATGTAATGTGTCCTGTCCTCTGTCCCCTGTAATGTGTCCTGTCCTCTGTCCCATGTAATGTGTCCTGTCCTCTGTCCCATGTAATGTGTCCTGTCCTCTGTCCCCTGTAATATGCTCTGTCCTCTGTCCCCTGTAATGTGCTCTGTCCTCTGTCCCCTGTAATGTGCTCTGTCCTCTGTCCCATGTAATGTGTCCTGTCCCTTGTAATGTGCTCTGTCCTCTGTCCCCTGTAATGTGCTCTGTCCTCTGTCCCATGTAATGTGTCCTGTCCCTTGTAATGTGCTCTGTCCTCTGTCCCTTGTAATGTGCTCTGTGCTCTGCCCCATGTAATGTGTCCTGTCCCATGTAATGTGCTCTGTGCTCTGCCCCATGTAATGTGCTCTGTCCTCTGTCCCCTGTAATGTGCTCTGTCCTCTGTCCCCTGTAATGTGCTCTGTCCTCTGTCCCATGTAATGTGTCCTTTGTCCCTTGTAATGTGCTCTGTGCTCTGCCCCATGTAATGTGTCCTGTCCCATGCAATGTGCTCTGTGCTCTGCCCCATGTAATGTGCTCTGTCCTCTGTCCCCTGTAATGTGCTCTGTCCTCTGTCCCCTGTAATGTGCTCTGTCCTCTGTCCCCTGTAATGTGTTCTGTCCTCTGTCCCATGTCATGTGTCCTGTCCTCTGTCCCCTGTAATGTGTCCTGTCCTCTGTCCCCTGTAATATGCTCTGTCCTCTGTCCCCTGTAATGTGCTCTGTCCTCTGTCCCCTGTAATGTGCTCTGTCCTCTGTCCCATGTAATGTGTCCTGTCCCTTGTAATGTGCTCTGTCCTCTGTCCCCTGTAATGTGCTCTGTCCTCTGTCCCATGTAATGTGTCCTGTCCCTTGTAATGTACTCTGTCCTCTGTCCCTTGTAATGTGCTCTGTGCTCTGCCCCATGTAATGTGTCCTGTCCCATGTAATGTGCTCTGTGCTCTGCCCCATGTAATGTGCTCTGTCCTCTGTCCCCTGTAATGTGCTATGTCCTCTGTCCCCTGTAATGTGCTCTGTCCTCTGTCCCATGTCATGTGTCCTGTCCTCTGTCCCCTGTAATGTGTCCTGTCCTCTGTCCCATGTAATGTGTCCTGTCCTCTGTCCCCTGTAATGTGCTCTGTCCTCTGTCCCATGTAATGTGCTCTGCCCCATGTAATGTGTCCTGTCCCATGTAATGTGCTCCATACTTTGTCCCATATAATGTGCTCTGTCCCCTGTAATGTGCTCTGTCCTCTGTCCCATGTAATGCGCTCTGTCCCATGTAATGTGTCCTGTCCCTTGTAATGTGCTCTGTCCTCTGTTCCATGTAATGTGTCCTGTCCGATGTAATGTGCTCTGTCCTATGTAATGTGTCCTGTCCCATGTAATGTGCTCTGTCCTCTGTCCCATATAATGTGATCTGTGTTCTGTCCCATGTAATGTGCTCTGTCCTCTGTCCCATGTAATGTGCTCTGTGTTCTGTCCCATGTAATGTGCTCTGTCCTCTGTCCCATGTAATGTGTCCTGTCCCATGTAATGTGCTCTGTCCTCTGTCCCCTGTAATGTGCTCTGTCCTCTGTCCCATGTAATTTGCTCTGTCCCATGTAATGTGTTCTGTCCTCTGTCCCATATAATGTGCTCTGTCCCCTGTAATGTGCTTTGTGCTCTGTTCCATGTAATGTGTCCTGTCCCATGTAATGTGCTCTGTCCTCTGTCCCCTGTAATGTGCTTTGTGCTCTGTCCCATGTAATGTGTCCTGTCCCTTGTAATGTGCTCTGTCCTCTGTTCCATGTAATGTGCTCTGTCCCATGTAATGTGCTCTGCCCCATGTAATGTGCTCTGTCCCATGTAATGTGTCATGTCCCATGTAATGTGCTCTGTCCCCTGTAATGTGATCTGTCCTCTGTCCCCTGTAATGTGCTCTGTCCTCTGTCCCATGTAATGTGCTCTGTCCTCTGTCCCATGTAATGTGCTCTATGCTTTGTTCCATGAAATGTGCTCTGTATTCTGTCCCATATAATGTGCTCTGTCCCATGCAATGTGTCCTGTCCTCTGTCCTCTGTCCCATGTAATGTGCTCTGTATTCTGTTCCATGTAATGTGCTCTATGCTCTGTCCCCTGTCCCATGTAATGTGCTCTGTCCTCTTTTCCATGTAATGTGTCCTGTCCCATGTAATGTGCTCTGTCCCCTGTAATGTGCTCTGTCCTCTGTTCCATGTAATGTGCTCTGTGTTCTGTCCCATGTAATGTGCTCTGTCCTCTGTCCCATGTAATGTGTCCTGTCCCATGTAATGTGCTCTGTATTCTGTTCCATGTAATGTGCTTTGTATTCTGTTCCATGTAATGTGCTCTGTCCTCTGTCCCATGTAATGTGCTCTGTCCTCTGTCCCATGTAATGTGTCCTGTCCCATGTAATGTGCTCTGTCCTCTGTCCCATGTAATGTGTCCTGTCCCATATAATGTGCTCTGTATTCTGTCCCATGTAATGTGCTCTGTACTCTGTCCCATGTAATGTGCTCTGTATTCTGTCCCATGTAATGTGTCCTGTCCCATGTAATGTGCTCTGTCCTCTGTCCCATTTAATGTGCTCTGTCCTCTGTCCCATTTAATGTGCTCTGTCCTCTGTCCCATGCAATGTGTCCTGTCCTCTGTCCCATGTAATGTGTCCTGTCCTCTGTCCCATGTAATGTGCTCTGTCCTCTGTCCCATGTAATGTGTCCTGTCCCATGTAATGTGCTCTGTCCTCTGTCCCATGTAATGTGCTTTGTCCCCTGTCCCATATAAGGTGTCCTGTCCCATGTAATGTGCTCTGTCCCTTGTCCCATGTAATGTGCTCTGTCCCATGCAATGTGTCCTGTCCTCTGTCCCATGTAATGTGTCCTGTCCTCTGTCCCATGTAATGTGCTCTGTCCTCTGTCCCATGTAATGTGCTCTGTCCCATGTAATGTGCTCTGTCCTCTGTCCCATGTAATGTGTCCTGTCCCATGTAATGTGCTCTGTCCTCTGTCCCATGTAATGAGCGTTGTCCCCTGTCCCATGTAATGTGTCCTGTCCCATGTAATGTGCTCTGTCCCATGCAATGTGTCCTGTCCTCTGTCCCATGTAATGTGCTTTGTCCCCTGTCCCATGTAATGTGTCCTGTCCCATGTAATGTGCTCTGTCCTCTGTCCCTTGTAATGTGCTTTGTCCCCTGTCCCATGTAATGTGTCCTGTCCCTTGTAATGTGCTCTGTCCTTTGTCCCATGTAATGTGCTCTGTCCCATGCAATGTGTCCTGTCCTCTGTCCCATGTAATGTGCTCTGTCCTCTGTCCCATGTAATGTGCCCTGTCCTCTGTCCCATGTAATGTGCTCTGTCCTCTGTCCCATGTAATGTGCTTTGTCCTCTGTCCCATGTAATGTGCTCTGTCCCTTGTCCCATGTAATGTGTCCTGTCCCATGTAATGTGCTCGGTCCTCTGTCCCATGTAATGTGCTTTTCCCCTGTCCCATGTAATGTGCTCTGTCCCCTGTCCCATGTAATGTGCTCTGTCCCCTGTCCCATGTAATGTGCTCTGTCCCTTGTCCCATGTAATGTGCTTTGCCCCCTGTCCCATGTAATGTGCCCTGTCCTCTGTCCCATGTAATGTGCCCTGTCCTCTGTCCCATGTAATGTGTCCTGTCCCATGTAATGTAAAAAAGAAGAGAACTGCGCTTGGAGCGGGGGAGGGGAGTGTATGGGTTCCCTATAGGCGCCCTATATGAATGATTACAAATGATAATAAAAAAAGCTGCAAACTTAATGTGAGATATGCACAAAATTACAAGATAAAAAAGAGAAGTTGCGCTAATATTAATGAGTGTTGACCAATAGTATCACAATTAAGTGGAATCAATACACAATTTTTACAAACATTACTGACAAAGAGAATTTAGAAAAATACAATTATATAGTGAATAAAATAATTAACCCAATGGTGAGTATATTAATAGATTATTTTAAGTGAGTTTAAAGAAGTCCCAAACTGGAGGTTCTCTATTAATAGTCCTCAAAGAGAAAGGGGCAGGGTGTATTGGTATACAGAGGAATGAGTCCTTCCAAGGGGATTCACAGGTGATAAAAGTGTTTTTAGCAAATCAACGTCCCAGCCTTCCAAGTGATATGCTTACCAGAGATAAGCAACAAATCCGCAGTTGGCTTATACCCAGCCTGGGCCTTTAGATGAATCAGGAACCCGAAACTTGAGGTACTCGAGAGTAGCGTATGCCCCCAGTGGTTATTACCAAAAAGAAAAAAAGGGAGCAGACATAGCGTAATAATGACAAAAAAAATTTTTTTGAAAAAAAGCTTATATATAAATAAATATATATAACCCTTTTTATATTTTTTAAAAATTCTACTAAATTAGATTAGGAAAAATGAGGGGAACACCCAGTGTTGGAAAACCAAAAATATATATATATATAAAAAAAATATAAGAAATAAAAAAACGTGTTCGAATGGAAACTCCTCCACCATTTAAATATTGCGCTTACCAAAACACAACAAAACAAAAGCGGTTGGCATTTATCCCAGCAGGAAAGAGTATCAAAAACACATACACCAGTGATCCAAGAAGCAAAAGACTGACATGTGTCCCGTCACCACACAGAGGGGCTCCTTACCAGAGACCAGCGATAGACAGTGCATATAGTCTCCCAGGTAAGATAGGCCAGTAATTGGTAGCAAAAAGGTCCTGGTCCACTTCAAAGGTCGATGCTCACTCTCCTAAGCACAGCGGCTCAACATTTTACCCAAAAGGGAGAGAAAGCAGCAGACCATGGGGTAGTACGTTTGGCAAATTTATTATAAAAAGTTAAAGGTTACACTTACATAAAGCAAAAATCGTTTTAGGCATAAAACGGAAGCCGGCCGGCAACACAAAACAGAAAATCCCGTCCTCAATGGCGTGCTGACGTCAGCACGCCATTGAGGACGGGATTTTCTGTTTTGTGTTGCCGGCCGGCTTCCGTTTTATGCCTAAAACGATTTTTGCTTTATGTAAGTGTAACCTTTAACTTTTTATAATAAATTTGCCAAACGTACTACCCCATGGTCTGCTGCTTTCTCTCCCTTTTGGGTAAAATGTTGAGCCGCTGTGCTTAGGAGAGTGAGCATCGACCTTTGAAGTGGACCAGGACCTTTTTGCTACCAATTACTGGCCTATCTTACCTGGGAGACTATATGCACTGTCTATCGCTGGTCTCTGGTAAGGAGCCCCTCTGTGTGGTGACGGGACACATGTCAGTCTTTTGCTTCTTGGATCACTGGTGTATGTGTTTTTGATACTCTTTCCTGCTGGGATAAATGCCAACCGCTTTTGTTTTGTTGTGTTTTGGTAAGCGCAATATTTAAATGGTGGAGGAGTTTCCATTCGAACACGTTTTTTTATTTCTTATATTTTTTTTATATATATATATATTTTTGGTTTTCCAACACTGGGTGTTCCCCTCATTTTTCCTAATCTAATTTAGTAGAATTTTTAAAAAATATAAAAAGGGTTATATATATTTATTTATATATAAGCTTTTTTTCAAAAAAAATTTTTTTGTCATTATTACGCTATGTCTGCTCCCTTTTTTTCTTTTTGGTAATAACCACTGGGGGCATACGCTACTCTCGAGTACCTCAAGTTCCGGGTTCCTGATTCATCTAAAGGCCCAGGCTGGGTATAAGCCAACTGCGGATTTGTTGCTTAACCCATGTAATGTGCTCGGTCCTCTGTCCCATGTAATGTGCTTTTCCCCCTGTCCCATGTAATGTGCTCGGTCCTCTGTCCCATGTAATGTGCTTTTCCCCCTGTCCCATGTAATGTGCTCTGTCCCCTGTCCCATGTAATGTGTCCTGTCCCATGTAATGTGCTCTGTCCCTTGTCCCATGTAATGTGCTTTGCCCCCTGTCCCATGTAATGTGCTCTGTCCTCTGTCCCATGTAATGTGTCCTGTCCCATATAATGTGCTTTGTCCCCTGTCCCATGTAATGTGCTATTTCCTCTGTCCCATGTAATGTCCTCTGTCTCATGTAATGTGTCCTGTCCCATGTAATGTGCTCCGTCCCTTGTCCCATGTAATGTGCTCTGTCCCATGCAATGTGTCCTGTCCTCTGTCCCATGTAATGTGCTCTGTCCCTTGTCCCATGTAATGTGTCCTGTCCTCTGTCCCATGTAATGTGTCCTGTCCTCTGTCCCATGTAATGTGCTCTGTCCTCTGTCCCATGTAATGTGCTCTGTCCTCTGTCCCATGTAATGTGTCCTGTCCCATGTAATGTGCTCTGTCCTCTGTCCCATGTAATGTGCTCTGTCCCATGTAATGTGCTCTGTCCTCTGTCCCATGTAATGTGTCCTGTCCCATGTAATGTGCTCTGTCCTCTGTCCCATTTAATGTGCTCTGTCCCATATAATGTGCTCTGTCCTCTGTCCCGTGTAATGTGTCCTGTCCCATGTAATGTGCTCTGTCCCATGTAATGTACTCTGTCCCTTGTCCCATGCAATGTACTCTGCCCTCTGTCCCATGTAATGTGTCCTGTCCTCTGTCCCATGTAATGTGTCCTGTCCCATGTAATGTGCTCTGTCCCATGTAATGTGCTCTGTCCCTTGTCCCATGTAATGTGTCCTGTCTCATGCAATCATGCAATGTGTCCTGTCCTCTGTCCCATGTAATGTGCTTTGTCCCCTGTCCCATGTAATGTGTCCTGTCCCATGTAATGTGCTCTGTCCCTTGTCCCATGTAATGTGCTCTGTCCCATGCAATGTGTCCTGTCCTCTGTCCCATGTAATGTGCTCTGTCCCTTGTCCCATGTAATGTGTCCTGTCCTCTGTCCCATGTAATGTGCTCTGTCCTCTGTCCCATGTAATGTGTCCTGTCCCATATAATGTGCTTTGTCCTCTGTCCCATGTAATGTGCTTTTCCCCCTGTCCCATGTAATGTGCTCTGTCCCTTGTCCCATGTAATGTCCCATGTAATGTGCTCGGTCCTCTGTCCCATGTAATGTGCTTTTCCCCTGTCCCATGTAATGTGCTCTGTCCCCTGTCCCATGTAATGTGCTCTGTCCCTTGTCCCATGTAATGTGCTTTGCCCCCTGTCCCATGTAATGTGCCCTGTCCTCTGTCCCATGTAATGTGCCCTGTCCTCTGTCCCATGTGCTTTGTCCCCTGTCCCATATAATGTGCTTTGTCCCCTGTCCCATGTAATGTGCTCTGTCCCCTGTCCCATGTAATGTGTCCTGTCCCATGTAATGTGCTCTGTCCCTTGTCCCATTTAATGTGTCCTGTCCTCTGTCCCATGTAATGTGTCCTGTCCCATGTAATGTGCTCTGTCCTCTGTCCCTTGTAATGTGCTTTGTCCCCTGTCCCATGTAATGTGTCCTGTCCCATGTAATGTGCTCTGTCCTTTGTAATGGTGGGACTGCGACATTGTGGCGGACAGATCGGACACTTTTTTGGAGGCCAGTGGATTGTGGCCAGTGGAACTTCCCCCCAAGTTACATCTGCCCTCACTCCCCCATGCCCAGCATTCTGGTAATACCCCCTGCCTCCACCTACATGCAATCATCTACCACCAAGGGTGACAATGCCTCAGGCTCTGCTACACCCACTCGTCTACTGCCAAGAGGGGACGCTACCACCCTGGGCATGGGGTGATTGTGGCCAGTGGAACTTCCCAAGTTTCATCTGCCCTCAGTCCCGGGGACCATGCCCAGCATACTGGTAATACCCCCTGCCTCCACCTACATGCAATCATCTACCACCAAGGGTGACAATGCCTCAGCCTTTGCTACACCCACTCATCTACCACCAAGAGGGGACGCTACCACCCTGGGCATGGGGTGATTGTGGCCAGTGGAACTTCCCCCCAAGTTACATCTGCCCTCACTCCCCCATGCCCAGCATTCTGGTAATACCCCCTGCCTCCACCTACATGCAATCATCTACCACCAAGGGTGACAATGCCTCAGGCTCTGCTACACCCACTCGTCTACCGCCAAGAGGGGACGCTACCACCCTGGGCATGGGGTGATTGTGGCCAGTGGAACTTCCCAAGTTTCATCTGCCCTCAGTCCCGGGGACCATGCCCAGCATACTGGTAATACCCCCTGCCTCCACCTACATGCAATCATCTACCACCAAGGGTGACAATGCCTCAGCCTTTGCTACACCCACTCATCTACCGCCAAGAGGGGACGCTACCACCCTGAGCATGGGGTGATTGTGGCCAGTGGAACTTCCCCCCAAGTTTCATCTGCCCTCACTCCCCCATGCCCAGCATTCTGGTAATACCCCCTGCCTCCACCTACATGCAATCATCTACCACCAAGGGTGACAATGCCAAAGGCTCTGCTACACCCACTCATCTACCACCAACACAGGGCTGATCCAGGAAATATTCGATTGCCTCTCGGGGGGATCAGGAAGGAATTTTTTCCCCAGCTGGAGCACATTGGATCATGCTTTGCTGGGGTTTTTCGCCTTCCTCTGGATCAACTGCCTCACAACCCAATACACCCACTCATCTACCACCAAGAGGGGACGCTACCACCCTAGGCATGGGGTGATTGTGGACAGTGGAACTTCCCCCCAAGTTTCATCTGCCCTCACTCCCCCATGCCCAGCGTACTGGTAATACCCCCAGACCCCACCTACATGCAATCATCAACCACCAAGGGTGACAATGCCTAAGGCTCTGCTACACCCACTCATCTACCACCAAGTTTCATCTGCCCTCACTCCCCCACGCCCAGCGTACCCCCTGCTCCCACCTACATGCACTCATCTACCACCAATGGTGGCAATGCCTCTTAGGTTCCACAGAAAATGGGGTGCCTTGCCGTGGCTCTGTGGCTTACGCATGCATTTGTGAATGTGTGCAACTAAACCCCTGTCTTTGACACATACTGCTTGACAGGACAGTTTGGTTGGTCACAGGCTGGTCGGTAAGTTGAGCGTGGTAATGTCTTATTTTTATGTGTTTGCCTTTTCAATGTTCTTTGCTACAGTGACCAGTTACAGGTGGGGGCAGTAACCACTTTTTTGTACCACCAAGGGTGGCAATGCCTCTTAGGTTTTGCTATACCCACTCATCTGCCACCAAGAGTGGCAATGCCTTTTAGGCTACTTTCACACTGGAGCGGTGGGGGCGCTGGCGGTAAAGCGGCGCTATATTTAGCCCTGCTTTACCGGCGTTTTAGCAGCGCATTTCGGCCGATAGCGGGGTGGTTTTACCCCCGCGAGCGGCCGAAAAAGGGTCAATACCGCCCGCAAACCGCCGCTGCAGCGGCGTTTTGCGGGCGGGTTCGGAGCGCTGCCCCATTGTTTCCAATGGGAACGGGCGCTATAGGAGCGGTAAATATACCGCTCCTATAGCGAGCCAAAGATGCGGCTTGCAGGACATTTTCCAGCGTCCTGCAAGCGCACCGCTTCAGTGTGAAAGCCCTCGGGCTTTCACACTGAAGACACAGCAACAGCTGTTTCGGGTCGGTTTGCAGGCGCTATTTTTAGCGCAATAGCGCCTGCAAAACGCCCCAGTGTGAAAGGGGCCTTACTGTAAAGAGTTTTCTACATCTGCAATATAGTCCCATCTATGTTTATTTTATTGGATATTGTAATAAAATTTGACTACTTTTACTTAACAATACTTGTCGGTGTGGTGTTTGTTTTATTTGAATAGATGGGGATTCCATTTGGTTTTTCTGATCCGCCCACTGGCTGATTGAAAAGATAAAAAAAAAAAAAACACTTTTCTATGTCCAACATTAGGGACTCTAGCAGCCCATAGATTATGCAATTTTCTTTCCGTCCACAACATGTGGACGGAAAGAAAATTGCTCGATTTCCCCCATCAACACAGATGGGGAAATCCCTCCCATAGTGCTATTGTGTTTTGCCAGTGAGGAGCTTTCCCTGCCGGTAGAAAAAAAATGATCACTGCTGGTGGCTATAGCTACCGGCAGTGATCACATAAAAAAAAAAATCCCACTGGTTGTACTGAAGTCAATTTGATTTCAGTACAGCTTGCCCATGGATGGATTGAATCTCAGGCCTTGTCGCTGCTGAACCAGCCGAGGTTCAACCCTTCTGTGGCCGGCTATGGATTGTAAGATCCGAGAGGGCTGATATGAATGTACAATATAAATGTGTAAATTGTCGGCATTATAGAAATACCTGTGATAAATAAAGTACATTTATGTTTCAATAAAATCCCAAAAAATGGGTCTCTTTATAGGATATTTAGTGAAAGGCAATAAAGAGTAGTAATCCTATGTAGGAACAAACCTGCAACTAAACATATATAGAGTTAGGGCCGCACTTTACAGAGGAGCCTTGGTGGGGCACTGCGGCGTCCACATAGATTTGCAAATGAGTTCAACAAAAGCCTCTGTTTTTACTAGGGTTGTCCCGATATCGGTACCGGTACCAAGCATTTGCCCGGGTACTTGTACTCAGGCAAATGCTCCAATATTTCACCCGATACCTGGGCAGTCAGGGTGACCAGTGCGGTGGGAGAGTTACAAGCACTGATCTCCCTGTAAAGATTTCAAAGTCTGACAGCCACCCGTTTCTCCGCTTCTCCCCCCCCCCTTCCGCGGCTTTCAGCTGCTTTAGTGAAAGTGAAATCAGCGGTGATCGGTGCTTGTAACTCTCCCACGCGATCACCGCTAACCGTATCCTCCTCCAGTCCCCCTCTGTTCTGCTCCTGTCCCCCTCCGTGTTCCCCTCCATGCTGCTGTCATCCTCCGTGTTCCCCTCCATGCTGCTGTCCCCCTCCGTGTCCCCCTCCATGCTGCTGTCACCCTCCGTGTCCCCCTCCATGCTGCTGTCACCCTCCGTGTCCCCCCTCCATGCTGCTGTCACCCTCCGTGTCCCCCTCCATGCTGCTGTCCCCCTCCGTGTCCCCCTCCATGCTGCTGTCACCCTCCGTGTCCCCCTCCATGCTGCTGTCCCCCTCCGTGTCCCCCTCCATGCTGCTGTCCCCCTCCGTGTCCCCCTCCATGCTGCTGTCTCCCTCCGTGTCCCCCTCCATGCTGCTGTCTCCCTCCGTGTCCCCCTCCATGCTGCTGTCTCCCTCCGTGTCCCCCTCCATGCTGCTGTCTCCCTCCGTGTCCCCCCTCCATGCTGCTGTCTCCCTCTGTGTCCCCCTTCATGCTGCTGGCTCTTTCCGTGTCCCCCTTCATGCTGCTGTCTCCCTCCGTGTCCCCCTTCATGCTGCTGTCTCCCTCCGTGTCCCCCTCCATGCTGCTGTCTCCCTCCGTTCTCCTCCTCCACCCCCTTGATCTGTCAGGATGGAGAGCGTAGGTAGGAGCCGGTAAATCCGGCTCCTTACTTTTCGGAATGAACTGACTCTGTCCATTCACATAACTGAAACATCGTAAAATGTGTTTACAATGTTTCAGTTTATGAATGGATAGGAGCCGCTGTCTTCTCTCCATTCATTTTCAGTGCAGGCTGCTGAGAAAGGGACTGGGGGATCTGTGTCCCTAGTCCCTTTCTCTGTCTCAAAGGGGAGATGTCAGGGGTCGGTTAAGACCCCTGATATCTCACCAAAGACCCCCAACAGGGCTGATAAAAAAAAAAAAAGAAGAATTGCAATAAATAATAAAAATAATTGTTAAATAAAATAAAATAAAAAACACGGACACTGTCCACCCCCTTTAAAATAATAAAGCATTGTAAAAAAAACAAAAATAAATTGTAAAAAATAAAAAACAAATTGTAAAAAAATAAAAAAAAACAACTGACACATGTGCCACTGTCACATTAACAAAGATTAAAAAAAAGTTTTGGTAATCGGTATCGGGGAGTACTTAACCACCTCAATACTGGGCACTTACACCCCCTTCCTTCCCAGACCAATTTTCAGCTTTCAGTACTCTCACACTTTGAATGACAATTACTCAGTCATGCTACACTGTACCCAAATTAAATTTTTATTATTTTGTTCACACAAATAGAGCTTTCTTTTGGTGGTATTTATTCACCAATTCATTTTTTTTTATGATATAAGCGAAAAAAGAGCGAATATTTTGAAAAAAAAAAAAAAATCCACTTTCTGTTTTAAATAAACCAAAAAAATCGAATTTTGTCAAATGAAGGGCAACAAAGCTAATAAAGGGTCTGGAGGATATTAGTTATGAGGAAAGGTTGGGAGCACTGAACTTATTCTCTCTGGAGAAGAGACGCTTGAGAGGGGATATGATATAAATTTACAAATACCGTACTGGTGACCCCACAATAGGGATAAAACCTTTTCACACAAGGGAGTTTAAGACACGTAGCCACTCA
The DNA here is from genome assembly GCA_028564925.1 of Lithobates sylvaticus. NCBI lineage: Eukaryota > Metazoa > Chordata > Amphibia > Anura > Ranidae > Lithobates > Lithobates sylvaticus. Next base: position 56,469,606 of record CM053037.1, read on the forward strand.
TTAAAATTAGAAGAAAAGAGGTTTAACCATAAACTACGTAGAGGGTTCTTTACTGTCATGCCCCGTACACACGGTCAGATTTTCCGACGGAAAATGTCCTATCGGACAATGTTGTCAGAATTTTTTCGATCGTGTGTAGGCTCCATCGGACTTTTTCGGTCTGAATTTCCGTTGGAAAAAGTTTGAGATCCTGCTCTCAAATTTTCCGACAACAAAGGCCTATCAGACTTTTTCCGATCGTGTGTAGCGAATTCCAACGGCCAAAGTGCCACGCATGCTCAGATCACATTACAAGACCAAAGCTATTGGCTACTAGCCTCTACGTAGTCCCGTCGTACGCAACGAACGTCACCACGTTCAGAATGATCGGATTTTCCGACAACTTTGTCCGACCGTGTGTATGCAACACCACTGGTGGACAAAAATTTTTGTGGTCAGAATTTCCGACCGTGTGTACGGGGCATAAGAGTGGCAAGGGTGTGGAATTCCCTTCCATAGGCGGTGGGTTTTCAGCGGGGGGGTAGTTTCGATAGTTTAAAAAAACTATTAGATAAGCACCTGAATGACCGCAAAATACAGGGATATACAATGTAATACTGACAGATAATCACACACATAGGTTGGACTTGATGGTGTCTTTTTTCAACCTCACCTACTATGTTACTATGTACAGGGAGTGTACATGGTTCTGTCCCAATGCAAATGTTTCTACTCAAATTCTGGGCATTTCATAAATCCCCTAACCCCATCCAAGTTTAAAAACACAAAAACAAAGTTAACAGACTATTCATTGACTCTGTGTGCTTGAGAAAATGAATGTCTGGCTGGGCAGGGTGACAGACGGACTACAACTTTCAGCAGCTCCTACGGGGGTACCGATACACTTATATAATGGTACATTTTATCTTGATGATCTAAACCCAAGCTGAATGACATCAACGTAAGTGTGCATATCTCATACCTGAGGGGCTGCTGGGGATAGCAGCAATATTCTGGGTCCTGTGCTGAGCAGCCTCCCCTCTGCACACTGACCACAGAGGGTCAGTTGCTTGGCACAGCCACCATTCACAAAATAGTCTGTCATTTTTTTATTTTTTTTTATGAATACAAAGCATTCTCTGATTGGATGAGGTGGAAATTGTGATGTCACTGCCCCTTCTCTCCAACAAGTCCAATCAGAGAATGTCTTGTATTCATTAAGAAAAAAAGTTTTTTCTGTGAATGCCAGCTGTGCTGAGTGAGCGACCCCCTCTGGTCAGTGTGGGAAAGACACTCGGCACAGGACCCAGAAGATCACAGGTATCATTGAGGTAATGCCAACTACTACAGTGATTGTCAGCTTTCACAGCAGCCACTCAGGTATGAGATATGCATTCATATACTGTGCCGAGCTATGTAAATATACAAGAGAGATCATAACCGGAGTTCAGGTTTAATGTATGCCAGAACCGCTGCTTATAGTCTCCACTGGAAGTGCTTGTGAGAGGGCGATTACACAGGAGAGCAAATGGGAGACAGGGACAGAGAACTGTCATCCAATAACAGCTAATGTGTCTGAGGAAGGACCTTCAGGGCAGGATCACCAGGTATTATTCTAATAAAAGATGCAGATTTGAAAACATTGAAAATAAACAATTAAAATTACATTTGCATGTTAAAGTGTATCTATGATCAAAACTTTTTATTAGTTCCATCAGGTGTCACCATCAGAGTGCCCCCTTGCATCAACTGTCTGTATCAGAGTAGCTACTTACATCAACTGTCCCCATCAGAGTCCCCCTTACTTCAACTGTCCCCATCAGAGCCCCCCTTACATCAACTGTCCCCATCAGACCCCCTTACATCAACTGTGCCCATCAGAGCCCCCCTTACATCAATTTTTCTCATCAGAGCTCCCTTACATCAACTGTCCCCATCAGAGACCCCCTTACATCAACTGTCCCCATCAGAGCTCTCTTACATCAACTGTGCCCATCAGAGCCCCCCTTACATCAATTTTTCCCATCAGAGCTCCCTTACATCAACTGTCCCCATCAGAGACCCCCCTTACATCAACTTTCCCCATCAGAGCTCTCTTACATCAACTGTCCCCATCAGAGCCCCCCTTACATAAATTCTCCCCAACATAATCCCCCTTACATCAATTCTCCCCAACAGAGTCCCCCTTAAATCAATTGTGCCCTGCAGAGTGCCCCCTTACATCAACTATCCCCATCAGAGTCCTCTTATATCAACTGTCCCATTAAAATGTCCCCTTACCTCAACTGTCCCCATCAGAGTCCCCCTTACATCAGCTGTTTCTATCAGAGCCCCCCTTACATGAATTCTCCCCAACATAATCTCCCTTACATCAATTCTCCCCAACAGAATTCCCCTTACATCAATTGTGCCCTGCAGAGTGCCCCCTTACATCAAATATCCCCATCATAGTCCCCCTTACATCAATTGTCCCATCAAAATTACATTAACTGTCCCTATCAGAGAACCTCTTACATTAATTATCCCCATCAGAGTCTCCTTTACATCAGTTGTCCCCATCAGAGTGCCCCTTTCGTTAATTGCCCCTATCAGAGTCCCCCTTGCATCAATAGTCCCCATCAGAGTCCTCCTTACATCAATTGGCTCCATCAGAGTGCCTAATGGACCAATGGATGCACTCTTGGAGACCTGAGGGGCACAATTAATATCTAGGGGGCACAGCCCTCCCCAACACCCCACTAGATCTGAGCCCACTGTCCCACAGCCACATGCGGCAAGGACATTATTGTCCTAATATGGCACCAGGCCATACAGTATTTGGACAATGTCATTAACTAAATGGCCTTTTGGCTATATTGGGTCAATGATGTCACCAGCTCCATGGCCACAGCTGATTGGGACAACAGCCTGCTGTCATGTGACAGTTTCCAATAGTTTCAGGTCGAATCCTACTGGTGACCATTGTCATTGGAACGGAAAGCGTTGGGCATTCCAATTTGTCACCAGAACATGAAGTGAGGGGGGGAGATATTCCTGTTAGCTAAATATGTTCTGGTGATAACTGTTTCCCCTTTCCTTTAAGGACATTTCCCCCAATTTTCTTTGTTATATCTGGCCTTACAAAATGACAAAAAAAGATGTTGGTTTTACCTATTCTCTACTCTATCCAAAACTAGAAAAATGGTTTAAGTATGCTTTAACGCAGATTAGGAGGATTCAATTATATCTTATAGCTGAGTAAGATGCGTACAATGTTTTCTGCGTCTTCCATATTTAAAGCTGACCTTCAGGCAGATACATAAGACACTCATTATCGCAGCTCTGTATTCATTAGTAAACCAGTAAATATAGTTTTAATGCAACTAGTGTACTCAAATTTGAATTGATTTTATCTTATGTTATTCTTCTGCACTTCAGCACCCAAATCCAGAGGGAGTGGCATGATAGGGAGCAGTGGCGGCTGGTGCGCAATATTTGGGTGGGAGGAGAATCAGGAAGACAATAGCGAATATTCATTTGTTATTGTCACACAACTGGGTGGGATCAGGGCACAGTGCTGCGCCCCAAGCCCACCCTTTTTTGAAGCCAAGTAGAGCCTTAGGCTCTAATCATGTGCTTCAAAAAAACAACAACCCATTGAAATCCATGCGTCCGGCACCCTGTATGTGGATTTCGGGCTGGGCGCATGGATGGGTCGCCAATGGTAGGGAGCCAATCAAGTGCATTGCATGCAAATTTGATAATATAAAACAAATTTGATAATATAAAACAAACATACAGGAGGAGAGAATTGAAAGAGTATAGAGCTGACTTCACCAGTCTCCTGCTGCTTATTTACCGTTCACTCTGCAGGATAGGGGAGAGCAGTGTCAGCATTGTAACAGAGTGAGAGGAACTATGAAACAGACAGAGACAGAAAATGCAGTAAAAATCACACCTTTTAATAAAGAGGTAAAAATGGTACAACTGATAAACGTAGTCAAAACATAGCCAGGGTTCAGTAGCCAAAGCAGGTTGTCAGAACAATCAGGAAGCCAGAGATCAGTGTAGTCAGAGGCAGCAGACAGGATCAGGAACCAGAAGGGACATCAGTCAGGCAAGTCTTCAACAGGAACACAGCAGAGAGTCCACAGATATGTTGACCAAGGCAAAGGCATTGAAGAAATGAACCAGGCAGTTTAAATAGCCAGAAGGGGCTGGCTGTGGGTTTGACTGTCGAGCAGGAGATGATCAACAGGTGAGCCACTGTGGAACGAAGAGTACTGACAATTAACTGAAAGCTGAGCAACCTGAGCACAGAGAAGGAAGGGCTGAGAGCCCAGCCCTGACACAGAGATAGTGGTTTCACCCTCTTGGGTCTGCTGGTTGGCAGAGCTGTGTAAATCTCAGGAATGAATAAACAGAAATAAAAATCCTTTGGTAGGTAAAACAGCTTCCATATATTGATTTTATCTGTGTATTTAGCTGTTTGGAGTTCAGCCTTGAAGGGAATCAGTCAGAGTAGACTACAGTAGCTGCTTTGCTTTCCACCTAGCCACCTAACCTGACTATCAGTACAATAGACTGCAGGGCTATTGTACATTGCCCCCATACTACCAACATTCAGGGAACAAATATTTGGATTCAAATGGGGTTTATTTGTTCACCTGGAGTTCTTACAAGGACCCATTAAGACCGCCATTATCTGTCACAGGTGAGGGTGTCACTAAGGCTGTAGTTATGGGGCATAGCACACTTCTGCAGCATCACATAGAAGGACAGTTGGCCCCAGAACTAGCAATGCTTCCAGGTGCTTAAGTTTCAAAAATTATATTAGTAGAGCAAAATAGTTTATAAAAGGATTAGAGCACCAGAGGTGTGCATTGGGTCCAGAAATTTTTTATCATGACAACAGATCTGGGGATATAGCCAGCCCATTTCAGGGGCTCAAAACATCCCCTTCATTAAAGCTGAAGGTCAAGATATGTTAAAATTAACCAGTAGAGATTCGCGCTATAGCCGTATTGCGGCTACATCGCGGACCTGCTATGCCGGGACTACGTACCGTGCACGAGCGGTCTGCACGCCCCCTGAAGGGCACGCGAGGCACGCTCTGTGATCAGCGAGTCTGTGAGACTCGCTGGATCACAGATCCGAGTAAGGGGTCGATCCCGACCCTTACCACGTGATCAGCTGCCAGCCGATCACGGCGAGCTGGCGCCAGATCGCCAGTGCCTACCTATGCCCCCTCCCAGTGCCACCTAAGAATAGGCAACAGTGCCGCCTATCAGTGACCACAGTGCCACCCATCAGTGCCCATAGTGCCACCCATCAGTGCCCACAGTGCCACCTATCAGTGCCCAAAATCTGCCTCAACAACAGTGCTGCACCTCAGTGCCACATATCAGTGCCCATCAGTGTCACCTACAAGTGCCTATCAGTACCGCCCATCAGTGCCCATCAGTGCCACCAATCAATGTTGATCCCAATCATACCCAAGGGAGACCCCGGTTTATTACTGTTGTAACCACCTTGCGATCTCGGCTTGTTGGTCCGTTTTCACCACTTCAGGGGGGAGGGGAGGGGGGGAAGGGGGTGTGTAGGTGTATGTAGGTGTATATATGTGTAGATGTATGTAGGTGGGTATGTATGTGTATGTGTATTTGCTTACATGTACATATGTATATATGCATATATGTGTGTGTGTGTGTATGTATGTGTGTGTGTGTGTGTGTGTGTGAAATGTATATATATATGTGTGTGTGTGTGTGTGTGTGAGTGTGTGTGTGTGTGTGTGTGTGTGTGTGTATATATATATAGATGTGTGGACATATAGGAGTGTCATTTTTGTCCCGGATAACTTTAGCGCCTTTTAAAACACATGAGTACGATGGCTGCAGGGGGCCTCGGCGGCCGGGGCCCAGTACTTAGCTGTGCCTTACCACTCTCCGCACTAGAAACACTCTGCCCTGGTGGCAGTAGTCTCTCTCTGCGGAGCCTACATCCTTGATTAGATCTCTTCTTGCCTTTCTTACCCTCACTCTATCTTACCTTTCTTTTTCTCCCCCCCCCCCCCTTTTTTTTTTTCTCTCGTCTTTCTTTTCTTCTCTCTCCTTCTCCTTTTTACTTCTTCTCTCCCCTCTCCACCCCCCCCCCATCCTCACATCCCGGGAGTCGTAGCAAATTGACATAAAGTTTGACAACATGACGGTCAAGATCCTCTCTTGGAACATTAAACGGTTGAACTCCCCGGAGAAGCGCACCAGTTGTCTCGCCGAGTTATGGAGACAGAGGGCGCATATTGCATTTCTCCAAGAGACTCACTTTAGGGCAGACAAGATCCCCAGACTAACGAACAAACACTTCCCTGACGGTCTATCACAGTCCGTCCTCATCCTCTAAGTCTAGAGGGACAAGCATACTAATCTCCAAATCCCTCCACTGGCAATTTCTAGATGAGTACCGCGACCAAGAGGGCAGATTCCTGCTTCTAAAGGGGAAAATTTATTCCCAGACCTTCACTCTAGCGAACATATACCTGCCGAATTCCAACCCCCTCCCCACCCTCGAGGCTTTTTTGGCCACACTCGACTCCTTCCTTGAGGGAACCCTTGTCATAGGAGGGGACTTTAACTTGACTTTGGACCCTCACAGAGACTCCTCGTCTCCCCTTACACGGAGAACCAGACTTCTCCTTAAAGATCTTTTGCACTCCCACCAACTAGTCGACATCTGGAGAATAGTCCACCCACAAGAGCGAGACTACACCTTCTACTCCGCCGTCCATGGGTCTTACTCCAGAATCGATCTTTTTCTCTTAAAAAATTCTGCAATTCCCCTGGTCACCAAGACAGATATAGGCCACATAGCACTCTCCGACCATGCCCCAATCTTGCTGGAATTAGCAATCTCGCAAGCGTCCCCCAGGACCTCTACGTGGCGACTTAATGAGGCGCTTCTAAAAGACCCCGAGATTGCCGCAGACATCCTTAAAGAACTTAAGTCCTACCTCTCTATCAATGTTGACTCTGTAGACAATCCAGCCTCAGTGTGGTCAGCGCACAAGTGCTTTATCAGAGGCATTTCTAATCAAACACGGTCACGCGACCAAACAACGTCGGGTAAAAACCCTGTCCGATCTTCTGGCACAACTTCACACTTTAGAACGTAAACACAAGACTCAACAGATAGGGCCACTGAAACGGAGCTGGTCCGTCTTCGGGAGGCCATCTGAGGTCACTCCATGTACGAAGCGAAACACGTACTATTGAAAGCCCGTCGTTCGTTCTACGAATACGGGGACAAATGTGGCCGGTTATTGGCCAACGCTTTACGCGCCAAGCGCTCTCAGACGTACATCCCCACCCTTCTCTCGACATCGGGCGCCAAAGTCCATTCATCCCCAGAACTTGCGGAGACTTTCCGCGCCTTCTACTCCAACCTATACAATTTAGACCCGCCGTCCACCTCCCGGTCAATGCCCCAAAAAGCCCTAGATGTCCGCAATTACCTTCAGGAAACCAACCTCCCTACGCTGACGATGGAAGAGCGAGAAGAATTGTCTAAGCCCATTACTATGGAGGAATTCACATCGGCCATAGCAGACACCCAGTCCGGTAAAGCCCCCGGACCCGACGGATTCACCCTCCCTTATTACAAAATGTATCAGGACTCTCTGGCCCCTTTCTTTCTTGCGGCCTTTAATGCTGTGATCAAAGGACACAGCCTTCCTACGGACATGCTGCGTGCCTCTATATCTGTAATCCCTAAACCGGGTAAAGACCCACTACTATGTGCCAGTTACAGGCCCATTTCACTTCTGAATTGTGATGTGAAGCTATTCACTAAAATCCTTGCCTCTAGGATGAATGCCTTACTACCACGCCTAATTGCAACTGACCAAGTCGGTTTTATCCAGACTAGAGAGGCGAGAGACAACACCATTCGGACAATAAACATTATAGAAAAAGCAAAACAATCCCGGGTGCCCATGCTGCTCCTATCTACGGACGCCGAGAAGGCCTTCGACAGGGTGGACTGGTCTTTTCTCCAGGAGACACTTAAATTCGTAGGAATGCCAGACCCCATCCTGTCGTGGATATCGGCCATCTATGATAATCCCACAGCAACAGTACGGGTAAATGGCTACGACTCCAGCCCTTTCCCCATCGCGAATGGCACCAGACAGGGCTGCCCCCTGTCCCCAATACTATTCGTCCTTTCCTTGGAACCTTTTTTACACCACATTAGAGGCAACCAGTCCATTAGAGGCATTCAATCAGGGAAATCCCAACACAAAGTCGCAGCCTACGCGGACGACCTCCTATTCTATATTACCGAGCCCCTTACCTCCTTACCCTCCCTGCTGCAGGAGCTGAAGCGCTACGGCACCCTGTCTAACTTTAAGGTCAATCTACAAAAATCAGAGGCCCTGAATATTTCTTTATCAGAATCTACTATCTCTAACCTACGCCCCTTCTTCCCGTTCAAATGGGCTACCCGCTTAATTCAATACCTGGGAACAAAAATTCCTGCAAACCTGCACGACATTTTTACCCTCAACTACCAGCCCCTATTATCCACGCTCTCTGCAGATCTCAAAAGGTGGGACTCGCTGGCCCTCTCCTGGTTCGGCCGCTGTAATGTACTGAAAATGAATACAATGCCCAGACTACTGTACTTACTGCAGGCTTTGCCTATAAAGATACCTCAGACGTTCTTTCACGCTGTGCGCTCAATATTCATTAGATTCATCTGGCGCGGTAAACACCCACATCTCGGCAGAGCACTACTACTACGACCAAAGACCAGGGGCGGCCTCGGGTTTCCAGATCCTGCCCTATACTACACTGCAGCACATATGACCAGGGTAGTGGACTGGTGCCGTCACAGCGACTTGAAACTCTGGGTGTCGCTGGAACAGGACGCTGCCCAGGCCCCACTTGCGGGTCTACCCTGGGCAGGGAAAACTCTTGCCACCCACTTGAATACCCACCCATTGATTGGACCAACTCTCACAGAGCTGAAAAGGTTCTTCCGTTTATCCTCACTAAGAAACTTCCCATCCCCAATGACGCCACTTGTTGGTCACCCGGATTTTACACCTGGCCTTACAGACCCAATCTTCCTCGCGCAAGCTCCACAGGGACTCATGAGAGCCTCTTCGTTATTATGTTCTTCCGGTTGGTTTTCCACGGAGAACTTGCTTAGTGATCGGGCCCCTCTCTCACTAGATCGCTGGAGGATTAACCAACTATCTCACTTCCTCAGCTCGCTGCCCAAACCAACCCATTTTATCAGAAAGCTTCACTCTTTTGAGGAACTATGCTCAGGTGAAGGACCGATCCGGAGGTCCTTGTCAACCTCCTACAAATTCTTGCTAGACCTTCACGCCACTGAAGACCCCCCATTTTTGGCAAAATGGGAGAGAGACTTGCAAGTCACCTTCACAGAACCCCAAAAGGACCGTATACTTTTTTTCGCGCAGAAATCTTCTCTATGTAGCAAATACCAAGAGACCACGTATAAAATAGTAACGTGCTGGTACAGAACCCCCTCCGTGCTGGCTAAGATATTCCCTCAGCAAACTGACCGCTGTTGGCGCTGCGGCCTACACTCTGGCACCCTCTTACATATTTTCTGGGAATGCCCTGTGCTCCAAACTTTTTGGCAGCCGGTGCTCAAGCTTATACAGAAATTCACAGACATCTCCCTGCACGATAACCCAGCTGCGGTCCTCCTTAACCTTACCCCCCTATCAAGGAAACGCTACCACAAGTCTCTTCTCAAACATCTCCTGAATGCTGCACGGGCCAGCATCCCACCCCTTTGGAAGCAACAGTCTGCACCAACAGTGGCCCAATGGTTCGCGAGAGTGCAGGACATTGAGCAAATGGAAGATCTGACCTCTGCCTTGCGGGATAAGTCAGAGGAACATAAGTCCAGATGATTCTATTGGGATCTCTTTCGCTTCTCTGACGAGTTCCACCAATACACACTGGGATCCACCGTTTAGGATCCCCATCACCTGTTCTGTACTATCGATCACGACTCCCGGGGGGTGTCTCCCACCCCCATTTGCCCCCCCTTTTTTTCTTCCTCCCCTTCTTCCTTCTTCTCTCTCTCTCTCTCTCTCTCACTCACTCATCTCCTCTCTATTTTCTCTCTCTCTCACCTCCATCTCTCCTCTTCAATTAAAAAATAAAAACAGATGGGCACAGAAGCTTATACTTTCCCTGTATTAGACTTCAATTAGTAGAACGGACCAGATTGAATGGCTCCCGTCACTTACGTGCACTTATTTTGTATAGTTGACGAGTGCCTGTTGCGCTTACCACAATCTGTGTGCAATGTTTATATGTAATGTGAAGTTATCTTATGGTTTATATCTGTGTCTCATCTTTAAATAAATAATTAAAAAAATAAAAAAAATTAGTATTTAAAATGATGATGACAATTATATTATTAAAAACAGTGGCGGCTGGTGCTCAAAATTTTTGGGGGGGTGCAAACAAACAGCCTCACTGTGCCATCAAACGCTGCCACTGTGCCCATTAAATGCTGCCACTGTGCCCATCAAACGCTGCCACTGTGCCCATCAAACGCTGCCACTGTGCCCCTTCAAGTGCTGCCAGAGTGCCCCTTCAAGTGCTGCCAGAGTGCCCCTCAAGTGCTGCCAGAGGGCCCCTTTAAGTGCTGCCAGAGTGCCCCTCCAAGTGCTGCCAGAGTGCCCCTCTAAGTGCTGCCAGAGTGCCCCTTTAAGTGCTGCCAGAGTGCCCCTTTAAGTGCTGCCAGAGTGCCCCTCAAGTGCTGCCAGAGTGCCCCTTTAAGTGCTGCCAGAGTGCCCCTTTAAGTGCTGCCAGAGTGCCCCTCCAAGTGCTGCCAGAGTGACCCTCAAGTGCTGCCAGAGTGCCCCTTTAAGTGCTGCCAGAGTGCCCCTCAAGTGCTGCCAGAGTGCCCCTTTAAGTGCTGCCAGAGTGCCCCTCCAAGTGCTGCCAGAGTGACCCTCAAGTGCTGCCAGAGTGCCCCTTTAAGTGCTGCCAGAGTGCCCCTTTAAGTGCTGCCAGAGTGCCCCTTTAAGTGCCCCTCCAAGTGCTGCCACTGTGCCCCCTGCCTGCCCTCTGCACTTACCTTGTCTCGATGTGCAGCTGGTGACGGCGTCAGGCGGCGAGCGGTGTCTCATTGTCCGAGATCTTCTTCTCCCGCGCTCCTCCTGTCTTCTGCTATCTTCCGTTCCGTCCGAGGTCTTCTTCTCCCGCGCCTGTCTTTTGCTATGATTGGACGCCTAGCGTCCAATCACAGCGCCTGTGACTTCAGCCAATCAGGTTACAGGTAACAGACCTGGCAACCTGATTGGCTGAGAGGCGGGTCTGTGTTAGGGAAGCGATGTATTCGCTTCTCTAACACAATACTGTGTAATCAGCGAACGCACAGCCGTGCGCCCGCTGTTTACACTTAGGGAAGCCTATTAGAGCACACCGCTCTAATAGGGTCCCCTATTAGAGCTTACAGCTCTAATAGGGGCGCTTCCAGCAACACCCCCCCACTGTAATTCAGATGCCCGGACACCTGAATAGGGGGCGGCAGCGGTGACAATAGATAGATTCATGCAATGCATGAATCTATCTATTGGTGATAGAGCGGTGCATACTGCACTGTGCCCGGCGCCCTTTTTTAAAGGGACATGTTTAAATCATTTTATTTTTTTTTTAACTTTTTATTTTTATTTTATTTTTTTTATTTTTTAACTGCAAGGAGGGGGGGCGGCGCCCGGGCGCCCCCTATGGACGGGCCGCCACTGATTAAAAATAATATCACTGTAACATTAGGAACAATGTAACCGTAGAATATCATTATATACAGTAGTAAAATCCATTATTTAAAACACTCAAACTGATATAACAAGAACCAAACAGGTAAAAGGGCCACTAGTAAAATTTTAGGAGGACAAAGGGGACCTAAACAACTGTAATGGTGTCAGACAATGGCAGCCTCCACTACTGGAAGGGGCCCTAGGCTGTGCAAAGTAATAGCCATCCTGACAGGTGAGTATAAGGCTTGGGGGGGGGGGGTAAAGGATAATAATTCTTAATTATAGTTACCCTTCACAGGCCAACTCACCTTTAGGAACCTTTAAAGCAGAACTCCAACTAAAAATACCAAGATAAGCATGGATAGCCAATTAAAAGATAAAATAAAACAAGATTTTACTGCAATATTCATCTTCAATCCAGAGATTTCCCCTGCAGTGCATTTTTCTGCCACTAGATATCCTCAGTCTTATGACTTCAACCCGCTACTTCTAATCACAGGTCATCTTGGACCTGCCATAGTCTGTGACTGGACAGTGAAAGGTGAAGAAGCACAATGATGAGCTCATCTCTCTGTCTCCCTGCTTTCTCCTCCTATCAGCATGCCTATTGTCAGCACATGAACTGATTGGCTCCTAGTGCTGCTTCTTTATCTCACGATCTAGCTCTGCTTTATAAGAATGGCTAAGGGTGATACCAGGCCACATTCAGGCGCTCACACTGCTTTTGTTTAACCACTTAACCACTTCAGCCCGAAACCATTTGGCTGGCCAAAGACCAGAGCCCTTTTTGTGATTCGGCACTGTGTCGCTTTAACTGACAATTGCGCGGTCGTGTGACGTGGCTCCCAAACAAAATTGACGTCCTTTTTTTCCCCACAAATAGAGCTTTCTTTTGGTGGTATTTGATCACCTCTGCGTTTTTTATTTTTTGCGCTATAAACCAAAATAGAGCGACAATTTTGAAAAAAAAGCAATATTTTTTAACTTTTTGCTATAATAAATATCCCCGAAAAATATATCAAAAAAAAATTTTTTTTCTTCAATTTAGGCGGATACATATTCTTCTACATATTTTTGGTAAAAAAAATAGCAATAAGCGATTATTAATTGATTTGCGCAAAAGTTATAGCGTTTACAAAATAGGGGCTAGTTTTATAGCATTTTTATTAATATTTTTTTTTTTTACTAGTAATGGCGGCGATCAGCGATTTTTATTGTGACATTATGGCGGACACATCGGACATTTTTGACACATTTTTGGGACCATTGTCATTTATACAGCAATCAGTGCTATTTAAATTCAGGTGTATGCTGTGCAGGAGGCACACTACACTGACTGAATATTAGGCAGATGCCTGTGTTGCACAAATCAACTACACAACACCAGCAATGAGGGGGTAGATTCAGGTGTATGCTGTGCAGTGTGCAGGAGGCACACTACACCCACTGTAACAGCACTAGGTTAGGAAGCAAAGCACAGCTGACACTGTCCCTGCCTATCCTGCTCTCTCCCTGAACACTACACTCACTGTAACAGCGCTATCTAAAGAAGTATAAAGCACAGCTGACACTGTCCCTGCCTATCCTGCTCTCTATGAACGCCGCACAACACTACACAAGGCCGCCGCACTGGCGGCCTTATATAGTGTGGGGCGTGTACTAAACCCCCCTGAGCTATAATTGGCCACAGGCATACTGCCTGTGGCCAATTATGTCTCTCCTCACTGCCGGCGCTGTGATTGGCCAAGCATGCGGGGTCACAGTGCATGCTTGGCCAATCATCAGCCAGCAATGCACTGCGACTGGCGCAGTGCATTGTGCGCCGTTCGTATCACACGAATTTGATGCGAACGGCCCACAAAGTTCTGGTTTGGACGAACGGCCGATGTTCTAATCGAACACCGGCTCATCCCTAGTAGCGACTATGAACGACAGGAGGAGCAGGTGGTCTTGAAGACTTAGCCACATACTATAGACCCATTAAGAGGAAATTAAGACAAGTATAAGTTTGGGTCACTTTGGTACGGGTTCTTTGGGGCCCCAGAGGCCTCCTGTTTGTCATTCTTCTTTATTGCAAATATATTGTCAAAACATTGTTTGAAGATGTTGATAGAGTTCATAATGTGTTGGGGCATATTGTTTATTGCCTTCGATGTATGGACACAATGTATACATAGACGGAAAATGTGATGTCTCGATACATTGTACAGATTGTTGCCATGAAAAAATAAAGGAATTTTAAAAAAAAGTCCAAGGAGGTGCATGATATCTCCTGAACTTATCACCATTATTTATATCCGACGCGTTTATGGCCCTGTGAGAGGATACGCTGACACTCGGGGTTGTGAGAGAGTCACGCTGAGCAGCTATGCTCACCCCTCACCTCTGCTTCTTATTCATAGTAACATAGTTGGTAACAGGGCTGGACTGGGAGAAAAATTTGGCCCTGGACTTCATCCAGACCGACCCACTTTACTTCAAACACCTGGTGTTGGAGCTTCAATCATCATGGCACCATGGTTGTTATGGTGTCAGGATGATTGAAGCTCATTATTTCTATTATTACATTGTAATATAACATGAAATAGTTCAACTCACCATAAAGCAGAATCAGTGGGAGCCCTGAGTGTGTCACCTGCCATGTCACTTGCCACATCGCCTGCCACCAGATGCAGTGCGCCACTCGCCACGTAACTTGTCAGCAGAGGCAGCTTGTCACTTGCCACGTTGCCTGCCACCAGATGGCGCATGTCACTTGCCACGTTACCTGCCACCAGATGCAGAACGTCACTTGCCATGTCACTTGTCAGCAGAGGCAGCTTGTCACTTGGCATGTCGCCTGCCACCAGATGCCGCATGTCACTTGCCACATTGCCTGCCACCAGATGCAGCGCGTCACTTGCCAGGTCGCCTGCCACCAGATGCCGCATATCACTTGCCCCCGTCGCCTGTCACCTGCCAAGTCACTTGTCACCAGATGCAGAACGTCACTTGCCATGTCACTTGTCAGCAGAGGCAGCTTGTCACTTGGCATGTCGCCTGCCACCAGATGCCGCATGTCACTTGCCACATTGCCTGCCACCAGGTGCCACATGTCACTTGCCACCATCGCCTGCCACCAGATGCAGCGCGTCACTTGCCACGAAGCCTGCCACCAGATGCCGCATATCACTTGCCCCTGTCGCCTGTCACCTGCCAAGTCACTTGTCACCAGATGCAGTGCTACTACAGGACTTGATGGGCACCTCCAACCCAGCTCTGTACCCCCCCAACATACAACGTGACAGCGGAGGAGAGAGAGATACACAATGCCAAATGTAGCATTAAAACAACTTGTATTCCACTTAAAGAACGTTACTGACAAAGTTAGTAGGGTGAAAGGCATTGAGACACTGCAAAAGTCCAGGCTTGTCATCAATCTGAATTAGGAGCCCGCCACCGGGAACTGATCGGGCCAGTAGATGCAGAGTATCGGTGTGTGTACTACTACTTCCTGGTAGCGGTGGAACGCATGATGGGCGGACGTGATGTCATCAGCCGGAAATGATGCAAGATGTGGGAGGTGACACATCCTTCAGGCCATCATTCCTCCGCCACCAGGAAGTAGTAGTACACACCGATGCTCTGCATCTACTGGCCTGATCGGTTCCCGGTGGCGGCTCCTAATTCAGATTGATGACAAGCCTGGACTCTTGCGCAGTGTCTCAATGCCTTTCACCCTACTAACTTTGTCAGTAACGTTCTTTAAGTGGAATAAAAGTTGTTTTAATGCTAAATTTGGCGCTGTGTATCTCTCTCTCCTCCCCTGTCTCTGAAACTGGCCCACTGAGCCATCGGCCAACCGGGAAACTCCCGATGGCCGGTACATGCCTGGGGTGTACTCACTTTTGTTGCCAGCGGTTTAGACATTAATGGCTGTGTGTTGAGTTATTTTGAGGGGACAGCAAATTTACACTGTTATACAAGCTGTACACTCACTACTTTACATTGTAGCAAAGTGTCATTTCTTCAGTGTTGTCACATGAAAAGATAGAATAAAATATTTACACCAGGGCTTGACAAATTTGCTTGGAATCTAGGAACCAGCTAAAAAAGTTAGGAGCCAGGTTTTTTTTTTTTCTTTTAACGACATGGAGACGAGTGAGGGGAAGATGGCCCCCGCCCGTCTCCAAGTCATTGCAGGGCAGAAGCGACTTCAAATCGTCGCTTCCGCCCATAGGTCTTAAAAGGGACATTTTATTTATTTTTATTTTTTTCCAAATTACAATTTTAGGATTTTTTTTTATTATTGCACTTTAGTGTAAATATGAGATCCGAAGTCTTTTTGACCCCGGATCTCATATTTAAGAGGCCCTGTCATGCTTTTTTTCTATTACAAGGGGTGTTTACATTCCTTGTAATAGGAATAAAAATGACACCATTTTTTTTTTTTCAAAAGGACAGTGAAAAAAAAATTAAAAATAAAAAAATAATAATTTAAACACGCCCCGTCCCGCCGAGCTTGTTTGCAGAAGCAAACGCATACGTGAGTAGCGCCCGCATATGAAAGCGGTGTTCAAACCACACATGTGAGGTATTGCCGTGATCGGCAGAGCGAGAGCAATAATTCTAGCCCTAGATCTCCTCTGCAACTCAAAACATGCCACCTGTAGAATTTTTTAAACGTCACCTATGGAGATTTTATAGGGTAAAAGTTTGTCGCCATTCCACGAGCGAGCACAATTTTGAAGCGTGACATGTTTGGTATCAATTTACTTGCCATAACATTATCTTTCACAAAATAAAAAAAAAAAATTGGACTAATTTTACTGTTGTGTTATTTTTTAATTTAAAAAAAAGTATTTTTTCCCAAAAAAGTGCACTTGTAAGCCCGCTGCGCAAATACGGTGTGACAGAAAGTATTGCAACGACCGCCATTTTTTTCTCTAGGGTGTTAGAATAAAAAATATATATGTTTGGGGGTTTTAAGTAAAGGGAAGGAGATGGGCAGGCAGAGAAAACAAACAGCTCCATTAGCATTGCTGGGTGTCATACCAACGGCCACCACAAGAGGGCGCCAGATTCTAGAAGGTACCATAGGACTGCACAAGGCCGCAAAGCCGCGGCCTCAATTACCGGCCGGCGCGGTCCATCGCGATCACGTGCAGGGGGGGTGCACTATGGAGACAGGATACCCCCAGCTGTGCTGCCCCAGGAGCCAGGTCACTAATTCTAGTCGCCAATGCGACCTGGCGCCTGGGGTTTGTCGAGCACTGATTTACACAAATGTGAGGGGTGTACTTACTTTTGTGAGATACTGTATATGAAGTTGACATATCCTAAAGAGATCACTCTTTGACACAATGGGGGAGATTTACTAATACTGGAGCACTTAGGCACCGAACCTTCTCTGCCAGACAAATCACACTGAAAATGTGTCCTCAATGGTGACCCCACCAAACCCCACAGCTGCCAAAATAAGGAAGATGGCATGAAGAGCGCCAACCTACAAAATGAGTCCAAGGAAACCTTAACCACTTCAGCCCCGGAAGGCTTTACCCCCTTAACCGCTTAAGGACCGCCTCCTGCACATATACGTCGGCAGAAGTAGCGCGGCTGTGCACATCAACGTACAGGTACGTTGTCCTTTAAGAGCCCAGCCGTGGGTCGCGCACGGTCCTGAGCTCCGTGACCGCGGCCGCTGGTGTCCCGCGATCGGGTCACAGAGCTGAAGAACGGGGAGAGGTCTGTGTAAACAAACCTTTCCCCCGTGCTTCCTATTGACACTGTCACTGATCGTCTGTTCCCTGTCATAGGGAAAGACGATCAGTGACGTCACACGCCAAGCCACGCCCCCAGACAGTTAGAAAACACACACAGGGCTCACTTAACCCCTCCCGCCCCCTAGTGGTTAACTCCTTCACTGCCAGTGTCATTTACACAGGAATCAGTGCATTTAAATAGCAATGGTCCCAAAAATGTGTCAAAAATGTCCGATGTGTCCGCCATAATGTCGCAGTCACAATAAAAATCGCTGATTGCCGCCATTACTAGTAAAAAAAAAAATATTAATAAAAATGCTATAAAACTATCCCCTATTTTGTAGACGCTATAACTTTTGCGCAAACAAATCAATAATCGCTAATTGCGATTTTTTTTTTACCAAAAATATGTAGAAGAATACGTATCGGCCTAAACTGAGGAAAAAAATGTTTTTTTATATATTTTTTGGGGATATTTATTATAGCAAAAAGTAAAAAATATAGAATTTTTTTCAAAATTGTCGCTCTATTTTTGTTTATAGCGCAAAAAATAAAAACCGCAGGGGCGATCAAATACCACCAAAAGAAAGCTCTATTTGTGGGAAAAAAAGAAGGATGTAAATTTTGTTTGGGAGCCACGTCGCACGACCGCGCAATTGTCAGTTAAAACGACGCAGTGTCGAATCGCAAAAAGGGCCTGGTCCTTTGGCTGCAAATTAGTCCGGGGCTTAAGTGGTTAATGACCAAAGCATTTTTTTGGCGATTCGGCACTGCGTCTATTTTACTGACAATTGCGCGGTCGTGCGACATTGTACACAAACAAAATTGACATCCTTTTTTTCCCCACAAAAAGAGCTTTCTTTTGGAGGTATTTGATCAGCTCTGTGGTTTTTATTTTTTGCACTAAAAACAATAAAAGAAGAGCGACAATTTTGAAATAAAAAAACAATATTTTTTATATTTATTTTTTTTAAAACAAATTTCTTCATCAGTTTAGGCCGATGTATATTCTACATATTTTTGGTAGAAAAACAAAAAAAAAATCAGCAATAAGCGTATATTGCTTGGTTTTCACAAAAATGATAGCGTCTATAAAATAGGGAATACATTTATGGCATTTTTATTTTTTTTTATTATTTTTTTTTTTACTAGTAATGGTGGGACTGCGACATTGCGGCGGACAGATCGGACACTTTTTTGGAGACCAGTGACATTTATACAGCGATCAGAACTAAAAATAGCCACTGATTACTGTATAAATGTCGCTGGCAGGGAAGGGGTTAACACTAGGGGGCGATCAAGGGGTTAACTGTGTTCCCTATGAGTGTTTCTGTAGGGGGGGCTTACTGGGACATGACAGAGATCACTGTTCCCGACCACTGGGAACAGTAGATCCCTGTCATGTCACCCGTCGGAACAAGGAAATGCCATGTTTACATTCCCCCCTTCTGCCTGTGTACAAGTCAATCGCGGGCCGCCGGAGGACATCGAGTCCTCCCCACCCACGGGCACGCCCCCGCAGCGTGCAGCGCACGCCCACCCGCAACTGAGCCTGCGCAAGCCGCCGTACAGCTACGTCTAATCGCGCACAATGGTCACAGATTACATACACAACACACAGGACGGTCAGAGATTAATCTGTGACCATCCCGTGTGTCATGTATCTAATCTCTGACCGTCGTGTGTCATGTATGTAATCTGTGACCATCCCCTGTGTTAATGTATGTAATCTGTGACGTCCCGTGTATTATGTATGTAATCTCTGACCGTCCTGTGTGCCATGTATGTAATCTGTGACCGCCCCATGTATCATGTATGTAATCTGTGACTGACCCATGTGTCATGTATGTAATTTCTGAGGGGGTTGTCACAGGTAAATGATCTGTGTATTTAGATGTCTGCCTGGAGTTCAGTGTTAAAACAGATTTACAGGCAGATATAAGAGACCCATTTATACCTCTCATCCATTCATTCATGGCTCTCCATTGTGGGGGGAATGACAGGGGGGAGGGGTTTGTCATCGATCGATGTCGTGGAAACTCTCCACAATTATAGTTTATCATCATCCTGGCTGTGCACATCCACCAATCCGGAGTCATTATCATATTCCTCCCATATAATCTTTATTACAAAACCTCATCACAATATAAAGTGTCCGGGTTCCCTTTTCAGGTGATTTTTACACCTCTAATTGGAATAAAGAACTAAATCTGATAATTCTATCATCGCCGTGGTAACATTTCCCTGTAAGTCCCACGATAGCTGAGCCGGTGTCTCCGGAGGCAGGAAGTGATCTGTATCGGGTTTTTGGGGTCACACTGTCATTAAATGACCCCCCCCAATCTTCCAGCAGATGATATACAAAGTGTCAGATCCGCCCCTAAAGAGTCGGAGGGAGGAGCAAGCCCTGACATTCCGCAGGAAGAGGGAACTATCTGAACCCCTCCCCTTTATACAATGGGAGAGATTTACTAAAACTGGAGCACTCAGAATGTGGTGCAGCTGTGCATGGAGCCAATCAGCTTCTAACTTCAGCTTGTTCAGTGAAGCTTGGACAATAAAACCTGGAAGCTGATTGGCTCCCACGCACAACTGCACCAGATTCTGAGTGCTCCAGTTTTAGTAAATCTCTCCCATTGTATGGGGGGGGGGGGGAGTTCAGACCCCCAAAGCATGTTGTTGTTTTTCTGCTTTTTTTTTTTTGGTCATTTGATGAACGATTAACCGCTTTAAGACCAGCCGCTGCTGTTTGACGGCGGCACAATGGCTTTCCTGCGCGATTCGTCATAGCTGTACGGCGGCTCGCGCAGGCTCAGTTGCGGGTGGGCGTGCGCTGCACGCTGCGGGGGCGTGCCCGTGGGTGGGGAGGATTCGATGTCCTCCGGCGGCCTGCGATTGACTTGTACACAGGCAGAAGGGGGGAATGTAAACATGGCATTTCCTTGTTCTGACGGGTGACATGACAGGGATCTACTGTTCCCAGTGGTCGGGAACAGTGATCTCTGTCATGTCCCAGTAAGCCCCCCCCCCGTACAGAAACACTCATAGGGAACACAGTTAACCCCTTGATCGCCCCCTAGTGTTAACCCCTTCCCTGCCAGCGACATTTATACAGTAATCAGTGGCTATTTTTAGTTCTGATCGCTGTATAAATGTCACTGGTCTCCAAAAAAGTGTCCGATCTGTCCGCCGCAATGTCGCAGTCCCACCATTACTAGTAAAAAATAAAGAAATAAATAAAAATGCCATAAATGTATTCCCTATTTTATAGACGCTATCATTTTTGTGAAAACCAAGCAATATACGCTTATTGCAGATTTTTTTTTTGTTTTTTCTACCAAAAATATGTAGAATATACATCGGCCTAAACTGATGAAGAAATTTGTTTTAAAAAAAATAAATGTAAAAAATATTGTTTTTTATTTCAAAATTGTCGCTCTTCTTTTATTGTTTTTAGTGCAAAAAATAAAAACCACAGAGCTGATCAAATACCTCCAAAAGAAAGTTTTTTTTGTGGGTAAAAAAAGGACGTCAATTTTGTTTGTGTACAATGTCGCACGACCGCGCAATTGTCAGTAAAATAGACGCAGTCCCGAATCGCAAAAAAATGCTTTGGTCATTAACCACTTAAGCCCCGGACCAATTTGCAGCCAAAGGACCAGGCCCCTTTTTGCGATTCGGCACTGCGTCGTTTTAACTGACAATTGCGCGGTCGTGCGATGTGGCTCCCAAACAAAATTGACATCCTTCTTTTTTTCCCACAAATAGAGCTTTCTTTTGGTGGTATTTGATCGCCCCTGCGGTTTTTATTTTTTGCGCTATAAACAAAAATAGAGCGACAATTTTGAAAAAAATTCAATATTTTTTACTTTTTGCTATAATAAATATCCCCAAAAAATATATAAAAAAACATTTTTTTCCTCAGTTTAGGCCGATACGTATTCTACATATTTTTGGTAAAAAAAAAATCGCAATTAGCGATTATTGATTTGTTTGCGCAAAAGTTATAGCGTCTACAAAATAGGGGATAGTTTTATAGCATTTTTATTAATATTTTTTTTTTACTAGTAATGGCGGCGATCAGCGATTTTTATTGTGACTGCGACATTATGGCGGACACATCGGACATTTTTGACACATTTTTGGGACCATTGCTATTTAAATGCACTGATTCCTGTGTAAATGACACTGGCAGTGAAGGAGTTAACCACTAGGGGGCGGGGAGGGGTTAAGTGAGCCCTGTGTGTGTTTTCTAACTGTCTGGGGGCGTGGCTTGGCGTGTGACGTCACTGATCGTCTTTCCCAGGGAACAGACGATCAGTGACAGTGTCAATAGGAAGCACGGGGGAAAGGTTTGTTTACACATACCTCTCCCCGTTCTTCAGCTCTGTGACCCGATCGCGGGACACCAGCGGCCGCGGTCACGGAGCTCAGGACCGTGCGCGACCCACGGCTGGGCTCTTAAAGGACAACGTACCTGTACGTTGATGTGCACAGCAGCGCTACTTCTGCCGATATGTGCAGGAGGCGGTCCTTAAGCGGTTAAGGGGGTAAAGCCTTCCGGGGCTGAAGTGGTTAAGGTTTCCTTGGACTCATTTTGTAGGTTGGCGCTCTTCATGCCATCTTCCTTATTTTGGCAGCTGTGGGGTTTGGTGGAGTCACCATTGAGGACACATTTTCAGTGTGATTTGTCTGGCAGAGAAGGTTCAGTGCCTAAGTGCTCCAGTATTAGTAAATCTCCCCCATTGTGTCAAAGAGTGATCTCTTTAGGATATGTCAACTTCATATACAGTATCTCACAAAAGTAAGTACACCCCTCACATTTGTGTAAATCAGTGCTCGACAAACCCCAGGCGCCAGGTCGCATTGGCGACTAGAATTAGTGACCTGGCTCCTGGGGCAGCACAGCTGGGGGTATCCTGTCTCCATAGTGCACCCCCCCTGCACGTGATCGCGATGGACCGCGCCGGCCGGTAATTGAGGCCGCGGCTTTGCGGCCTTGTGCAGTCTTATGGTACCTTCTAGAATCTGGCGCCCTCTTGTGGTGGCCGTTGGTATGACACCCAGCAATGCTAATGGAGCTGTTTGTTTTCTCTGCCTGCCCATCTCCTTCCCTTTACTTAAAACCCCCAAACATATATATTTTTTATTCTAACACCCTAGAGAATAAAATGGCGGTCGTTGCAATACTTTCTGTCACACTGTATTTGCGCAGCGGGCTTACAAGCGCACTTTTTTGGGAAAAAATACTTTTTTTTAAATTAAAAAATAACACAACAGTAAAATTTGTCCAATTTTTTTTTTATTTTGTGAAAGATAATGTTATGGCAAGTAAATTGATACCAAACATGTCACGCTTCAAAATTGTGCTCGCTCGTGGAATGGCGACAAACTTTTACCCTATAAAATCTCCATAGGTGACGTTTAAAAAATTCTACAGGTTGCATGTTTTGAGTTACAGAGGAGATCAAGGGCTAGAATTATTGCTATTGCTCTGCCGATCACGGCAATACCTCACATGTGCGGTTTGAACACCGTTTTCATATGCGGCCGCTACTCACGTATGCGTTTGCTTCTGCAAACAAGCTCGGCGGGACGGGGCGCGTTTAAAATTATTTTTTTTAATTTTTTCACTGTCCTTTTGAAAAAAAAAATGGTGTAATTTTTATTCCTATTACAAGGAATGTAAACACCCCTTGTAATAGAAAAAAAAAAAGCATGACAGGGCCTCTTAAATATGAGATCCGGGGTCAAAAAGACTTCGGATCTCATATTTACACTAAAGTGCAATAATAAAAAAAAATTCCAAAATTGTAATTTGGAAAAAATAAAAATAAAAATACCAGGAAGTAGTAGTACACACACCGATACTCTGCATCTACTGGCCCGATCAGTTCCCGGTGGCGGGCTCCTAATTCAGATTGATGACAAGCCTGGACTTTTGCAGTGTCTCAATGCCTTTCACCCTACTAACTTTGTCAGTAACGTTCTTTAAGTGGAATACAAGTTGTTTTAATGCTACATTTTGCATTGTGTATCTCTCTCTCCTCCGCTGTCACGTTGTATGTTGGGGGGGGGGGGGGGGTACAGAGCTGGGTTGGTGGTGCCCATAAAGTCCTGTAGTAGCACTGCATCTGGTGACAAGTGACTTGGCAGGTGACAGGCGACGGGGGCAAGTGATATGCGGCATCTGGTGGCAGGCGACGTGGCAAGTGACGCGCTGCATCTGGTGGCAGGCGATGGTGGCAAGTGACATGTGGCACCTGGTGGCAGGCAATGTGGCAAGTGACATGCGGCATCTGGTGGCAGGCGACATGCCAAGTGACAAGCTGCCTCTGCTGACAAGTGACATGGCAAGTGACGTTCTGCATCTGGTGACAAGTGACTTGGCAGGTGACAGGCGACGGGGGCAAGTGATATGCGGCATCTGGTGGCAGGTGACGTGGCAAGTGACGCGCTGCATCTGGTGGCAGGCAATGTGGCAAGTGACATGCGGCATCTGGTGGCAGGCGACATGCCAAGTGACAAGCTGCCTCTGCTGACAAGTGACATGGCAAGTGACGTTCTGCATCTGGTGACAAGTGACTTGGCAGGTGACAGGCGACGGGGGCAAGTGATATGCGGCATCTGGTGGCAAGTGACGCGCTGCATCTGGTGGCAGGCAATGTGGCAAGTGACATGCGGCATCTAGTGGCAGGCGACATGCCAAGTGACAAGCTGCCTCTGCTGACAAGTGACATGGCAAGTGACGTTCTGCATCTGGTGGCAGGTAACGTGGCAAGTGAAATGCGCCATCTGGTGGCAGGCAACGTGGCAAGTGACAAGCTGCCTCTGCTGACAAGTTACGTGGCGAGTGGCGCACTGCATCTGGTGGCAGGCGATGTGGCAAGTGACATGGCAGGTGACACACTCAGGGCTCCCACTGATTCTGCTTTATGGTGAGTTGAACTATTTCATGTTATATTACAATGTAATAATAGAAATAATGAGCTTCAATCATCCTGACACCATAAAAACCATGGTGCCATGATGATTGAAGCTCCAACACCAGGTGTTTGAAGTAAAGTGGGTCGGTCTGGATGAAGTCCAGGGCCAAATCTTTCTCCCAGTCCAGCCCTGTTACCAACTATGTTACTATGAATAAGAAGCAGAGGTGAGGGGTGAGCATAGCTGCTCAGCGTGACTCTCTCACAACCCCGAGTGTCAGCGTATCCTCTCACAGGGCCATAAACGCGTCGGATATAAATAATGGTGATAAGTTCAGGAGATATCATGCACCTCCTTGGACTTTTTTTTAAAATTCCTTTATTTTTTCATGGCAACAATCTGTACAATGTATCGAGACATCACATTTTCCGTCTATGTATACATTGTGTCCATACATCGAAGGCAATAAACAATATGCCCCAACACATTATGAACTCTATCAACATCTTCAAACAATGTTTTGACAATATATTTGCAATAAAGAAGAATGACAAACAGGAGGCCTCTGGGGCCCCAAAGAACCCGTACCAAAGTGACCCAAACTTATACTTGTCTTAATTTCCTCTTAATGGGTCTATAGTATGTGGCTAAGTCTTCAAGACCACCTGCTCCTCCTGTCGTTCATAGTCGCTACTAGGGATGAGCCGGTGTTCGATTAGAACATCGGCCGTTTGTCCAAACCAGAACTTTGTGGGCCGTTCGCATCAAATTTGTGTGATACGAACGGCGCACAATGCACTGCGCCAGTCGCAGTGCATTGCTGGCTGATGATTGGCCAAGCCTGCACTGTGACCCCGCATGCTTGGCCAATCACAGCGCCGGCAGTGAGGAGAGACATAATTGGCCACAGGCAGTATGCCTGTGGCCAATTATAGCTCAGGGGGGTTTAGTACACGCCCCACACTATATAAGGCCCCCAGTGCGGCGGCCTTGTGTAGTGTTGTGCGGCGTTCATAGAGAGCAGGATAGGCAGGGACAGTGTCAGCTGTGCTTTATACTTCTTTAGATAGCGCTGTTACAGTGAGTGTAGTGTTCAGGGAGAGAGCAGGATAGGCAGGGACAGTGTCAGCTGTGCTTTGCTTCCTAACCTAGTGCTGTTACAGTGGGTGTAGTGTGCCTCCTGCACAGCATACACCTGAATTTAAATAGCACTGATTGCTGTATAAATGACAATGGTCCCAAAAATGTGTCAAAAATGTCCGATGTGTCCGCCATAATGTCACAATAAAAATCGCTGATCGCCGCCATTACTAGTAAAAAAAAAAAAATATTAATAAAAATGCTATAAAACTAGCCCCTATTTTGTAAACGCTATAACTTTTGCGCAAACCAATTAATAATCGCTTATTGCTATTTTTTTTACCAAAAATATGTAGAAGAATATGTATCCGCCTAAACTGAAGAAAAAAAATTTTTTTTGATATATTTTTCGGGGATATTTATTATAGCAAAAAGTTAAAATATTGCTTTTTTTTTCAAAATTGTCGCTCTATTTTGGTTTATAGCGCAAAAAATAAAAAACGCAGAGGTGATCAAATACCACCAAAAGAAAGCTCTATTTGTGGGGAAAAAAGGACGTCAATTTTGTTTGGGAGCCACGTCACACGACCGCGCAATTGTCAGTTAAAGCGACACAGTGCCGAATCACAAAAAGGGCTCTGGTCTTTGGCCAGCCAAATGGTTTCGGGCTGAAGTGGTTAAGTGGTTTAACAAAAGCAGTGTGAGCGCCTGAATGTAGCCTGGTATCACCCTTAGCCATTCTTATAAAGCAGAGCTAGATCGTGAGATAAAGAAGCAGCACTAGGAGCCAATCAGTTCATGTGCTGATAATAGGCATGCTGATAGGAGGAGAAAGCAGGGAGACAGAGAGATGAGCTCATCATTGTGCTTCTTCACCTTTCACTGTCCAGTCACAGACTATGGCAGGTCCAAGATGACCTGTGATTAGAAGTAGCGGGTTGAAGTCATAAGACTGAGGATATCTAGTGGCAGAAAAATGCACTGCAGGGGAAATCTCTGGATTGAAGATGAATATTGCAGTAAAATCTTGTTTTATTTTATCTTTTAATTGGCTATCCATGCTTATCTTGGTATTTTTAGTTTGAGTTCTGCTTTAAAGGTTCCTAAAGGTGAGTTGGCCTGTGAAGGGTAACTATAATTAAGAATTATTATCCTTTACCCCCCCCCCCCCCCCAAGCCTTATACTCACCTGTCAGGATGGCTATTACTTTGCACAGCCTAGGGCCCCTTCCAGTAGTGGAGGCTGCCATTGTCTGACACCATTACAGTTGTTTAGGTCCCCTTTGTCCTCCTAAAATTTTACTAGTGGCCCTTTTACCTGTTTGGTTCTTGTTATATCAGTTTGAGTGTTTTAAATAATGGATTTTACTACTGTATATAATGATATTCTACAGTTACATTGTTCCTAATGTTACAGTGATATTATTTTTAATAATATAATTGTCATCATCATTTTAAATACTAATTTTATTATGCACCATACTTTTCCAACAATTATTGTGTTTTGCCATTCTCCATGTTTTTTAACCACTTGCTTACTGGGCACTTAAACCCCCTTCCTGCCCAGACCAATTTTCAGCTTTCAGCGCTGTCGCACTTTGAATGACAATTGCGCGGTCATACAATTATGTACCAAAATGAAAATGTTATCATTTTTCCCCCACAAATAGAGCTTTCTTTTGGTGGTATTTAATTACAGCTGGGGTTTTTATTTTTTGCTAAACAAACAAAAAAAGATGCAAAAAAAAAAAAATCATGTTTAATAGTTTGTTATAAAATTTTGCAAACAGGTCATTTTTCTCCTTCATTGATATGTGCTGATGAGGCGGCACTGGTGGGCACTGATAGGCTGCACTGATGGGCACTGATAGGCACAGTTAGGACGGCACTGATAGGCACAGATAAATTGGCACTGATGGGCACAGATAAGGCAGTACTGAAGGTGGCACGGATGTGTGGCACTGATAGGTACCACTGATGGGCACTGATGGGCGGTACTGATAGGCACTTGTAGGTGACACTGATGGGCACTGATATGTGGCACTGTGTTGCAGCACTGTTGTTGATGCAGATTGTGGGCACTGATAGGTGGCACTGTGGGAACTGATGGGTGGCTCTATGGGCACTGATAGGTGGTACTGTTGGGCACTGATAGGTGGCACTATGGGCACTGATGGGTGGCACTGTGGGCACTGATAGGCGGCACTGTTGCCTATTCTTAGGTGGCACTGGGAGGGGGCACAGGTAGGCACTGGTAGGCACTGGCGATCTGGCGCCAGCTCGCCGTGATCGGCTGACAGCTGATCACGTGGTAAGGGGTCGGGATCGACCCCTTACTCGGATCTGTGATCCAGCGAGTCTCACAGACTCGCTGATCATAGAGCGTGCCTCGCGCGCCCTTCAGGGGGCGTGCAGGCCGCTCGTGCACGGTACGTAGTCCCGGCAAAGCAGGTCCGTGCTGTAGCCGCAATACGGCTATAGTGCGGATCTCTACTGGTTAATTTTAACATATCTTGCCCTTCAGCCTTGATGAAGGGGATGTTTTGAGCCCCTGAAATGGGCTGGCTATATCCCCAGATCTGTTGTTATGATAAAAAAATTCTGGACCCAATGCACACCTCTGGTGCTCTAATCCTTTTATAAACTATTTTGCTCTACTAATATAATTTTTGAAACTGAAGCAGATGGAAGCATTGCTAGTTCTGGGGCCAACTGTCCTTCTATGTGATGCTGCAGAAGTGTGCTATGCCCCATAACTACAGCCTTAGTGACACCCTCACCTGTGACAGATAATGGCGGTCTTAATGGGTCCTTGTAAGAACTCCAGGTGAACAAATAAACCCCATTTGAATCCAAATATTTGTTCCCTGAATGTTGGTAGTATGGGGGCAATGTACAATAGCCCTGCAGTCTATTGTACTGATAGTCAGGTTAGGTGGCTAGGTGGAATGCAAAGCAGCTACTGTAGTCTACTCTGACTGATTCCCTTCAAGGCTGAACTCCAAACAGCTAAATACACAGATAAAAATAATATA
Organism: Lithobates sylvaticus; assembly: GCA_028564925.1. Taxonomy (NCBI): domain Eukaryota; kingdom Metazoa; phylum Chordata; class Amphibia; order Anura; family Ranidae; genus Lithobates; species Lithobates sylvaticus. The sequence goes on from CM053037.1 coordinate 56,498,159, forward strand.
TGGGAGCTGTTTTACCTACCAAAGGATTTTTATTTCTGTTTATTCATTCCTGAGATTTACACAGCTCTGCCAACCAGCAAACCCAAGAGGGTGAAACCACTATCTCTGTGTCAGGGCTGGGCTCTCAGCCCTTCCTTCTCTGTGCTCAGGTTGCTCAGCTTTCAGTGAATTGCCAGTACTCGTCGTTCCACAGTGGCTCACCTGTTGACCATCTCCTGCTCGTCAGTCAAACCCACAGCCAGCCCCTTCTGGCTATTTAAACTGCCTGGTTCATTTCTTCAATGCCTTTGCCTTGGTCAACATATCTGTGGACTCTCTGCTGTGTTCCTGTTGAAGACTTGCCTGACTGACGTCCCTTCTGGTTCCTGATCCTGTCTGCTGCCTCTGACTACACTGATCTCTGGCTTCCTGATTGTTCTGACAACCTGCTTTGGCTACTGAACCCTGGCTATGTTTTGACTACGTTTATCAGTTGTACCATTTTTACCTCTTTATTAAAAGGTGTGATTTTTACTGCATTTTCTGTCTCTGTCTGTTTCATAGTTCCTCTCACTCTGTTACAATGCTGACACCACTCTCCCCTATCCTGCAGAGTGAACAGTAAATAAGCAGCAGGAGACTGGTGAAGTCAGCTCTATACTCTTTCAATTCTCTCCTCCTGTATGTTTGTTTTATATTATCAAATTGGTTTTATATTATCAAATTTGCATGCAATGCACCTGATTGGCTCCCTAAAATTGGCGACCCATCCATGCGCCCAGCCCGAAATCCACATACAGGGTGCCGGACGCATGGATTTCAACGGGTTGTTGTTTTTTTGAAGCACATGATTAGAGCCTGAGGCTCTAATTGCTCTAATTGGCTTCAAAAAAAGGGTGGGCTTGGGGCGCAGCACTGCGCCCTGATCCCACCCAGTTGTGTGACAATAACAAATGAATATTCGCTATTGTCTTCCTGATTCTCCTCCCACCCAAATATTGCGCACCAGCCGCCACTGCTCCCTATCATGCCACTCCCTCACTGGATTTGGGTGCTGAAGTGCAGAAGAATAACATAAGATAAAATCAATTCAAATTTGAGTACACTAGTTGCATTAAAACTATATTTACTGGTTTACTAATGAATACAGAGCTGCGATAATGAGTGTCTTATGTATCTGCCTGAAGGTCAGCTTTAAACATGGAAGACGCAGAAAACATTGTACGCATCTTACTCAGCTATAAGATATAATTGAATCCTCCTAATCTGCGTTAAAGCATACTTAAACCATTTTTCTAGTTTTGGATAGAGTAGAGAATAGGTAAAACCAACATCTTTTTTTGTCATTTTGTAAGGCCAGATATAACAAAGAAAAATGGGGGAAATGTCCTTAAAGGAAAGGGGAAACAGTTATCACCAGAACATATTTAGCTAACAGGAATATCTCCCCCCTCACTTCATGTTCTGGTGACAAATTGGAATGCCCAACGCTTTCCGTTCCAATGACAATGGTCACCAGTAAGATTCAACCTGAAACTATTGGAAACTATCACATGACAGCAGGCTGTTGTCCCAATCAGCTGCGGCCATGGAGCTGGTGACATCATTGACCCAATATAGCCAAAAGGCCATTTAGTTAATGACATTGTCCAAATACTGTATGGCCTGGTGCCATATTAGGACAATAATGTCCTTGCCGCATGTGGCTGTGGGACAGTGGGCTCAGATCTAGTGGGGTGTTGGGGAGGGCTGTGCCCCCTAGAAATTAATTGTGCCCCTCAGGTCTCCAAGAGTGCATCCATTGGTCCATTAGGCACTCTGATGGAGCCAATTGATGTAAGGAGGACTCTGAGGCGGACTATTGATGCAAGGGGGACTCTGATAGGGGCAATTAACGAAAGGGGCACTCTGATGGGGACAACTGATGTAAAGGAGACTCTGATGGGGATAATTAATGTAAGAGGTTCTCTGATAGGGACAGTTAATGTAGTTTTGATGGGACAATTGATGTAAGGGGGACTATGATGGGGATATTTGATGTAAGGGGGCCCTCTGCAGGGCACAATTGATGTAAGGGGAATTCTGTTGGGGAGAATTGAGGTAAGGGGGCATTTTGATGGGACAGTTGATATAAGAGGACTCTGATGGGGATAGTTGATGTAAGGGGGCACTCTGCAGGGCACAATTGATTTAAGGGGGACTCTGTTGGGGAGAATTGATGTAAGGGGGATTATGTTGGGGAGAATTTATGTAAGGGGGGCTCTGATGGGGACAGTTGATGTAAGAGAGCTCTGATGGGGAAAGTTGATGTAAGGGGGGCTCTGATGGGGACAGTTGATGTAAGGGGGTCTCTGATGGGGACAGCTGAAGTAAGGGGGGACTCTGATGGGGACAGTTGATGTAAGGGGGGCTCTGATGGGCACAGTTGATGTAAGGGAGCTCTGATGGGAAAAGTTGATGTAAGGGGGGCTCTGATGGGGACAGTTGATGTAAGGGAGCTCTGATGGGAAAAATTGATGTAAGGGGGGCTCTGATGGGGACAGTTGATGTAAGGGGGGTCTGATGGGGACAGTTGATGTAAGGGGGGGCTCTGATGGGGACAGTTGAAGTAAGGGGAACTCTGATGGGGACAGTTGATGTAAGTAGCTACTCTGATACAGACAGTTGATGCAAGGGGGCACTCTGATGCTGACACCTGATGTAACTAATAAAAAGTTTTGATCATAGATACACTTTAACATTCAAATGTAATTTTAATTGTTTATTTTCAATGTTTTCAAATCTGCATCTTTTATTAGAATAATACCTGGTGATCCTGCCCTGAAGGTCCTTCCTCAGACACATTAGCTGTTATTGGATGACAGTTCTCCTGTCTCCCATTTGCTCTCCTGTGTAATCGCCCTCTCACAAGCACTTCCAGTGGAGACTCTAAGCAGCGGTTCTGGCATACATTAAACCTGAACTCCGGTTATGATCTCTCTTGTATATTTACATAGCTCGGCACAGTATATGAATGCATATCTCATACCTGAGTGGCTGCTGGGAAAGCTGACAATCATTGTAGTAGTTGGCATTACCTCAATGATACCTGTGATCTTCTGGGTCCTGTGCCGAGTGTCTTTCCCACACTGACCAGAGGGGGTCGCTCACTCAGCACAGCTGGCATTCACAGAAAAACCTTTTTTTCTTAATGAATACAAGACATTCTCTGATTGGACTTGTTGGAGAGAAGGGGCAGTGACATCACAATTTCCACCTCATCCAATCAGAGAATGCTTTGTATTCATAAAAAAAAATAAAAAAATGACAGACTATTTTGTGAATGGTGGCTGTGCCAAGCAACTGACCCTCTGTGGTCAGTGTGCAGAGGGGAGGCTGCTCAGCACAGGACCCAGAATATTGCTGCTATCCCCAGCAGCCCCTCAGGTATGAGATATGCACACTTACGTTGATGTCATTCAGCTTGGGTTTAGATCATCAAGATAAAATTTACCATTATATAAGTGTATCGGTACCCCCGTAGGAGCTGCTGAAAGTTGTAGTCCGTCTGTCACCCTGCCCAGCCAGACATTCATTTTCTCAAGCACACAGAGTCAATGAATAGTCCGTTAACTTTGTTTTTGTGTTTTTAAACTTGGATGGGGTTAGGGGATTTATGAAATGCCCAGAATTTGAGTAGAAACATTTGCAATGGGACAGAACCATGTACACTCCCTGTACATAGTAACATAGTAGGTGAGGTTGAAAAAAGACACCATCAAGTCCAACCTATGTGTGTGATTATATGTCAGTATTACATTGTATATCCCTGTATTTTGCGGTCATTCAGGTGCTTATCTAATAGTTTTTTTAAAACTATCGAAACTACCCCCCCACTGAAAACCCACCGCCTATGGAAGGGAATTCCACACCCTTGCCACTCTTATGCCCCGTACACACGGTCGGAAATTCCGACCACAAAATTTTTTATCCACCAGTGGTGTTGCATACACACGGTCGGACAAAGTTGTTGGAAAATCCGATCATTCTGAACGTGGTGACGTTCGTTGCGTACGACTGAACTACGTAGAGGCTAGTAGCCAATAGCTTTGGTCTTGTAATGTGATCTGAGCATGCGTGGCACTTCGTCCGTCGGAATTCGCCACACACGATCGGAAAAAGTCCGATAGGACTTTGTTGTCGGAAAATTTGAGAGCAGGATCTCAAACTTTTTCATCACACAGAGCTCCCATATTTTCTTCCCAGAAGCACCCATAGGACTTCTAGTGTGTTAGTGGCATCACACAGAGCTCCCATATTTTCTTCCCAGAAGCACCCATAGGACTTCTAGTGTGTTAGTGGCATCACACAGAGCTCCCATATTTTCTTCCCAGAAGCACCCATAGGACTTCTAGTGTGTTAGTGGCATCACACAGAGCTCCCATATTTTCTTCCCAGAAGCACCCATAGGACTTCTAGTGTGTTAGTGGCATCACACAGAGCTCTTATATTTTCTTCTCAGAAGCACCCATAGGACTTCGAGTGTGTTAGTGGCATCACACAGAGCTCCTATATTTTCTTCCCAGAAGCACCCATAGGACTTCTAGTGTGTTAGTGGCATCACACAGAGCTCCCATATTTTCTTCCAAGAAGCACCCATAGGACTTCTAGTGTGTTAGTGGCACAGAGCTCCCATATTTTCTTCCCAGAAGCACCCATAGGACTTCTAGTGTGTTAGTGGCATCACACAGAGCTCCCATATTTTCTTCCCAGAAGCACCCATAGGACTTCTAGTGTGTTAGTGGCATCACACAGAGCTCCCATATTTTCTTCCCAGAAGCACCCATAGGACTTCTAGTGTGTTAGTGGCATCACACAGAGCTCCCATATTTTCTTCTCAGCAGGACCCATAGGACTTCTAGTGTGTTAGTGGCATCACACAGAGCTCCGATATTTTCTTCCCAGAAGCACCCATAGGACTTCTAGTGTGTTAGTGGCATCACACAGAGCTCCTATATTTTCTTCCCAGAAGCACCCATAGGACTTCTAGTGTGTTAGTGGCATCACACAGAGCTCCTATATTTTCTTCCCAGAAGCACCCATAGGACTTCTAGTGTGTTAGTGGCATCACACAGAGCTCCAATATTTTCTTCCCAGAAGCACCCATAGGACTTCTAGTGTGTTAGTGGCATCACACAGAGCTCCCATATTTTCTTCCCAGAAGCACCCATAGGACTTCTAGTGTGTTAGGGGCATCACACAGAGCTCCTATATTTTCTTCCCAGAAGCACCCATAGGACTTCGAGTGTGTTAGTGGCATCACACAGAGCTCCTATATTTTCTTCTCAGCAGCACCCATAGGACTTCTAGTGTGTTAGTGGCATCACACAGAGCTCCTATATTTTCTTCCCAGAAGCACCCATAGGACTTCTAGAGTGTTAGTGGCATCACACAGAGCTCCTATATTTTCTTCCCAGAAGCACCCATAGGACTTCTAGTGTGTTAGTGGCATCACACAGAGCTCCCATATTTTCTTCCCAGAAGCACCCATAGGACTTCGAGTGTGTTAGTGGCATCACACAGAGCTCCCATATTTTCTTCCCAGAAGCACCCATAGGACTTCTAGTGTGTTAGTGGCATCACACAGAGCTCCTATATTTTCTTCTCAGCAGCACCCATAGGACTTCTAGTGTGTTAGTGGCATCACACAGAGCTCCTATATTTTCTTCCCAGAAGCACCCATAGGACTTCTAATGTGTTAGTGGCATCACACAGAGCTCCCATATTTTCTTCCCAGAAGCACCCATAGGACTTCTAGTGTGTTAGTGGCATCACACAGAGCTCCTATATTTTCTTCCCAGAAGCACCCATAGGACTTCTAGTGTGTTAGTGGCATCACACAGAGCTCCTATATTTTCTTCCCAGAAGCACCCATAGGACTTCTAGTGTGTTAGTGGCATCACACAGAGCTCCCATATTTTCTTCCCAGAAGCACCCATAGGACTTATAGTGTGTTAGAGGCATCACACAGAGCTCCTATATTTTCTTCCCAGAAGCACCCATAGGACTTCGAGTGTGTTAGTGGCATCACACAGAGCTCCCATATTTTCTTCTCAGCAGCACCCATAGGACTTCTAGTGTGTTAGTGGCATCACACAGAGCTCCTATATTTTCTTCCCAGAAGCACCCATAGGACTTCGAGTGTGTTAGTGGCATCACACAGAGCTCCTATATTTTCTTCTCAGCAGCACCCATAGGACTTCTAGTGTGTTAGTGGCATCACACAGAGCTCCTATATTTTCTTCCCAGAAGCACCCATAGGACTTCTAGTGTGTTAGTGGCAGCACACAGAGCTCCTATATTTTCTTCTCAGCAGCACCCATTTTTTATACTATATACACTACCGACTACAATGGCTGGAAGACCGCCAAGGAGAGGCAGAGCGTGCCGAGGCAAGAACACAGGGCAGGCAGGCTCTGTTTCTAGAGACAACAGTGCTAGCCGTGGACGTGGTCGTGCATCGTCATCAGCACGTGGCCATGGGACACGCTTGTCTTTGTTTTTGGCAGCTGGACATGTGGAGCCGCATCATGCCGAAGGCTTGGTAGAATGGATGACCAAGCCCTCCTCATCCTCTCTCACCCAGGCTCAGGGTACTGGCAGAGCAGCTGCCAACGCGTACTCAATGGCATCATCAGCCACCCCTTCCCTAGACCCACCATGTCCTCCTGAGGAGTCCCCCGAACTCTTTGAGCACAGTGTTGGGTACATGCTCCAGGAGGATGCCCAACGATTCGAAGGCTCGGATGATGATACCCAGCTTGAGGAAGGCAGTAGTGTGCGCGCAGAGAGAGGGGATGTTGAAGGACAGCAATCTGGCAGTACTGTTCCACCAGCTGCAGCTTACTGCCAGGTTTGCTCTAGTGGTGAAGAGGGAGGGGATGATGAGGTCACTGACTCCACGTGGGTGCCTGAAGGGAGAGAGGAGGAGGAGGAGGAGGAGGAGGAGGAGGAGGAGGAGGAGGATGCGGCGTCACATGTCCAACGAGGCAGGATGCCCCCTGGAGGCCAGCTAGAGGCCAGCACAGCAACTGTACCACACCGCAGAGCTCCGCCTGTGCAGGGCGCTGCCTCTGCACGTTATCATAAAAGTTCTTTGGTGTGGGCCTTTTTTGAGTGCATCAGATCGCACCACTGCTATTTGCAATATTTGTCTCAAGCGTATCTCGCGTGGCCAAAACATCAGCCGCTTGGGCACCACAAGCATGAGCAGACATATGTCGACCTGCCATGCAGCTCGTTGGCAAGCACACATAAAAGACCCACACCAAAGAACAAAGCGGACCTCTCCTTGCTCCTCATCAGCTGGGATCTCCATCCCCACTATATCTTCAGTCCTCTCTGAAAGTTGCTCTGAGAGGACTGAAGGTGTAGAATTAGGTGTGTCACAACCAAGTACTTGCAGTACACCGACGTCCGATTGTAGCAGGCAAATTTCCCTGCCCCAGCTGCTGGGCCGTCGAAAGAAGTATACTCCCAGCCATCCACATGCCCAGCGGTTGAATGCTAGCTTGGCTAAATTGCTAGCACTTCAACTGCTGCCTTTTCAGTTGGTAGACTCGCCCCCTTCCGTGAGTTTGTTCAATGTGCGGTTCCTCAGTGGCAGGTTCCCAAACGCCACTTTTTCTCACGGAAGGCGATTCAGTCTCTCTACCGGCATGTGGAAGGCAATGTCCATGTGTTTGGGGGACAGGAGCCACACTGGGCCAGAGGTTCTGGCAGCTCTGCAGGGGCAGGCCGAGAGGTGGTTGACGCCACGCCAGCTTAAGCCAGGAATGGTCATTTCTGACAATGGCACCAACCTCCTCTCCGCCCTGCGACAGGGGCAGCTCACCCATGTGCCCTGTATGGCTCACATCCTCAACCTGGTGGTGCAGCGGTTCTTGGGCAGGTTCCCAGGCTTACAGGATGTCCTGAGCTGCAAAAGGAGCTGAACCTGCCCAAGAACCGCCTAATATGTGACATGCCCACCAGGTGGAACTCAACGTTGGCCATGCTGCAGCGACTGCACACGCAGCAGAGTGCCATCAATGAGTACCTTTGCGACTACGGCACCAGGACAGGGTCAGGGGAGCTTGGCTTTTTTTCCCCACACCAGTGGAGCATGATCAGGGATGCATGCACTGTCCTCTCACCATTTGAGGAGGCCACGAGGATGGTGAGCAGTGACAGTGCATGCATCAGTGACACTGTACCTCTTGTTCACCTGTTGGAGCATACGCTGCGTGGGATAATGGACAGGGCACTTGAGGCAGAACAGAGGCAGGAAGAGGAGGACTTCCTTGCCTCTCAAGGCCCCCTTTATCCAGACAGTGTTCCTTCTGTCCCACCCATCACACAGGGAGAGGAGGAGGAGGAGGAGGAGGATTGTGTGAGCATGGAGGTGGAGCCTGGCACTCAGCATCAGCAGCAGCAGTCTTTTAGGGACGATGTACAGTCCCAACAAACCAGTGGACTTGTACGTGGCTGGGAGGAGGTGGCTGGCGATCATGTCATCCTCAGTGACCCAGAAGACTCCGGACCGAATGCCTCAGCTAACCTACGCTGCATGGCCTCCCTGATCCTGCAAAGCCTGCGGAAGGATCCTCGTGTTCTTCGGATCAAGGAGAGGGACCATTACTGGCTGGCCACTCTCCTTGATCCACGGTACAAGGGTAAGGTTGCGGACCTTATCTTGCCGTCGCAGAGGGAGCAGAGGATGAGACATCTCAGGGAGGCCTTGCAGAAAGGTCTGTGCAACGCGTTCCCAGAAACTGGGAGGTTACGAACTCCTGGTCCTGGACGACGAGTTGCTGAGGCTTCGGTCAGTAGCAGAAGGAGCGGTGGGGAAGGTGGACGTCTGACCAATGCGTTCAAACTATTTTTTAGTCCGCAGCCCCAAGGTATGATCGGTTCCAGCAACCATCACCAGCGTCTGATATACATGGTGCAGGAATACCTAGGGTCAAGGTCAGACTTGGACACCTTTCCCACCGAAAATCCTCTGGCTTACTGGGTCCTGAGGATGGATCACTGGCCAGAGCTTGCACAGTATGCAATTGAGCTACTGGCCTGTCCTGCATCCAGCGTTCTTTCCGAACGCACATTCAGTGCTGCTGGAGGATTTGTCACCGATCATAGGGTGCGCCTGTCCACCGACTCGGTTGATCGACTGACCTTCATAAAAATGAATCAGTCTTGGATCACCACCAGCTACCAGGCACCTGAAGCGGATATAACGGAATAATTTATAATGTCACATCCCTTCAAGACTGCCTATGCTGATGCTGAGTGACTGTCCTGTTATGTTCACTGACTATCCTCTTCCTCCTCCTCAATGATCCATGCCACCACACCAGTGCCTAAGGCACAATTTTTCAGCCCCTGTATAACAGGGGCGTGTACTTACAATTTTTTTTAAAAAAAATGCTTCGCAACAGGTGTGACTGCTGTGCTCCAAGTACAGTATCTGTGAGGGGTTGCAGTGTTGTGGCACCAGCACCAGTGCCCAAGGCACAATTTTTTCAGCCCCTGTTGGGGCGTGTAATTACAATTTTTAGGCAATGCTTTGCAACAGGTCTCATTGCTGTGCTCAGAGTACAGTATCTGTGAAGGGTTGCAGTGTTGTGGCACCAGCACCAGTGCCTAAGGCACAATTTTTCAGCCCCTGTTGGGGCGTGTAATTACAATTTTTAGGCAATGCTTTGCAACAGGTCTCATTGCTGTGCTAAGAGTACAGTATCTGTGAGGGGTTGCAGTGTTGTGGCACCAGCACCAATGCCTAAGGCACAATTTTTCAGCCCCTGTTTAACAGGGGCGTGTAATTACAAATCTTGATCTAATAGTTCACAGCAGGGCCCATTCCTGCGCCCACCAAGAGTAACTATGAGGGCCTACAGTCTTGTGGCAACACCGTCCACCACCACCACCGCCAAAGGCCCAATTTTTCTGCCCTGTTCAACAGGTGCATGCAATGACAAATCTTGATCTAATAACTCACAGCAGGGCCCATTCCTGCACCCACCAAGAGTAACTGTGAGGGCTTACAGTCTTGTGGCAACACCGTCCACCACCACCACCACCACCACCAAAGGCCCAATTTTTCTGCCCGGTTCAACAGGTGCATGCAAGTACATATCTTGATCTATTAACTCACAGCAGGGCCCATTCCTGTGCCCACCAGTCTTGTGGCTACACCAACATCTAATAGGGCAAATTTCTGCAGAGTATATACGGCCATGCCATTTTTCTCAAGGATTTTCAGCCAGGACAAGACATGACATTAAAGCCGCAAGTGGTTTTAAATGGCTTCTTTTTTTCCTTTACAAATGTCATTTTTTGCAAGGACAGTTCTAAACACGGGAAACACATGCCACTTCACAGGCATACTTTAGACACCCCCCAGGTACCATATTTCACTTTTTTTTTTTCACTTTATGCATCATTAAAATGACTGCTCCCGAAAAAACGTTAGTTTTTAAAAGTTTTTTTTGCATTGATATACGTCCCCTGGGGCAGGACCCGGGTCCCCAAACCTGTTTTATGACATTAACATGCATATTGGCCGTTGTAATTAGCAATTTTGATTTCGAACGTTCGCGTCCATTATAATGAATAGGGTTCGAAAATTCGCGCAAACATTTGGTCCGTTCGATGGTTCTGGTGCGAACCGAACCCGGGGGTGTTCGGCTCATCCCTAGTCCCATGTAATGTTCTCTGTCCCATGTAATGTGCTCTGTCCCATGTAATGTGCTCTGTCCCTTGTCCCATGCAATGTGCTCTGTCCTCTGTCCCATGTAATGTGCTTTGTCCTCTGTCCCATGTAATGTGCTCTGTCCCATGTAATGTGCTTTGTCCCATGTAATGTGCTCTGTCCTCTGTCCCCTGTAATGTGCTGTGTCCTCTGTCCCATGTAATGTGTCCTGTCCCTTGTAATGTGCTCTGTCCTCTGTTCCATGTAATGTGTCCTGTCCCATGTAATGTGCTCTGTCCTCTGTCCCCTGTAATGTGCTGTGTCCTCTGTCCCATGTAATGTGTCCTGTCCCTTGTAATGTGCTCTGTCCTCTGTTCCATGTAATGTGTTCTGTGCTCTGCCCCATGTAATGTGCTCTGTCCTCTGTCCCCTGTAATGTTCTCTGTCCTCTGTCCCCTGTAATGTGTCCTGCCCTCTGTCCCATGTAATGTGTCCTGTCCTCTGTCCCCTGTAATGTGCTCTGTACTCTGTCCCATATAATGTGTCCTGTCCCTTGTAATGTGCTCTGTCCTCTGTTCCATGTAATGTGTCCTGTCCCATGTAATGTGTTCTGTGCTCTGCCCCATGTAATGTGCTCTGTCCTCTGTCCCCTGTAATGTGCTCTGTCCTCTGTCCCATGTAATGTGTCCTGTCCTCTGTAATGTGCTCTGTCCCCTGTAATGTGCTCTGTCCGCTGTCCCCTGTAATGTGCTCTGTCCTCTGTCCCCTGTAATGTGCTCTGTCCTCTGTCCCCTGTAATGTGCTCTGTCCGCTGTCCCCTGTAATGTGCTCTGTCCTCTGTCCCCTGTAATGTGCTCTGTCCTCTGTCCCCTGTAATATGCTCTGTCCTCTGTCCCCTGTAATGTGTCCTGCCCTCTGTCCCATGTAATGTGTCCTGTCCTCTGTAATGTGCTCTGTCCCCTGTAATGTGCTCTGTCCGCTGTCCCCTGTAATGTGCTCTGTCCTCTGTCCCCTGTAATGTGCTCTGTCCCCTGTAATGTGCTCTGTCCTCTGTCCCCTGTAATGTGTCCTGTCCTCTGTCCCCTGTAATGTGTCCTGTCCTCTGTCCCATGTAATGTGTCCTGTCCTCTGTAATGTGCTCTGTCCCCTGTAATGTGCTCTGTCCTCTGTCCCATGTAATGTGCTCTGACCCATGTAATGTGTCCTGTCCCTTGTAATGTGCTCTGTCCTCTGTTCCATGTAATGTGTCCTGTCCCATGTAATGTGCTCTGTCCTCTGTTCCATGTAATGCGTCCTGTCCCATGTAATGTGCTCCATACTTTGTCCCATATAATGTGCTCTGTCCCCTGTAATGTGCTCTGTCCTCTGTCCCATGTAATGCGCTCTGTCCCATGTAATGTGCTCTGTACTCTGTCCCATTTAATGTGCTCTGTCCCCTGTAATGTGCTCTGTCCTCTGTCCCCTGTAATGTGCTTTGTGCTCTGTCCCCTGTAATGTGTCCTGTCCCTTGTAATGTGCTCTGTCCTCTGTTCCATGTAAT